>VUQI01018670.1:20754-47912 GCA_015106735.1 Paratilapia polleni | reverse complement strand
GTCATTAAAGATGTATGCTGTACAATCATTCTAACCTGGAAGAAGAACAGTTCAAAGAAATCCTTAAAAACCCAAAATTACCATGATATTCATGCCCTGATGAGTGTATGTAAACTTCTGGCCACAACTGTATATGCCTGTCTTGCTTGCTGACAAGCTGTTGTGAACAAGAAGCATAAAACAGCTGCTGATCCACTTCATTGGATCCATAGCCATCAACCCGCAAAGTGTGAACTGGGTCAGATGAACGGTTAGTGAGAAAAGCAAAGCAAAGAGAAAAGCATGAGTTCATTACTGAAAAACACAAAATTAATTTGATTTAGCTCCCTCATATCAACTTACAGAATGGCCAGAATATTACTCAAACTTCTAGAAATTTTTTACAATTGTTAGGATTTAATAAGGAAAGACCAACTAAACAAATGACTTCAATTTCACCTCCTTCAACTCTGGTTCCCCTTTTAATCGGGTGACTTGTGCTTCAGTTTTGACTGACTGTCAGTCAGCCTAAGTAGCATATGATTGAGGTTTACCGCAGCAGATTTGGGAACCTCTGTTTGTATTTGCCGGAGGCTTTTTCTCTGCTGCTATGTGCTGAGCTGAATTCATTAATAGGCACAGACTTGGTACATTTCTGCTGTAGGTGGCAGCATCTCTCATACAGGAGCTCTGCCAAAGTTGAAATTTGCCTCAGGGGCACAGTTCAGTGGAAGACTTTCTTCACTTTGATTTCTGAGAGCTGATTTGCTCTGCTATTGACCTATACTTCTGCGCTCACTATTGCAGATATCTCACTTTAAACATCAATCCTCCATCAAGGGAGTGCCTGCCAAAACAAATGCTTAAATCTTCTGAAGATATTCAAGAAAGTAATGTCTAAATTTATAAAATGTTTTCTCTAAAGGAGGAGGAAAACACATGGAAAACTGTTTTCGGTAACTTAACATTAATATGATTTAAACAAGGCTTTAAATATTTGGTTGCCTTTTATCTGACTTATAGCTCACCTTATAGCCATATAGCTATTAAAATTTTTAGACTTACTTAAGGGATTTTTTAAACCAGAAATACAACACTAAAACTATAACATGAACAGAAACCACATAATGAATCAGACACGGGAACACAACATGGGGAACACGGGAGGCTGGAGAACAGAATATAGAATACTAAACCATTCTCTAAACTAAACAGAATATCAAAATATAACTCAAAACGCCGGGTCCACTGACCCGGGACCATGACAGACACACTGCACACCATGCTGAGATATGCCAGTTTTTCAGCTAATAGCTGTTTGGGAATCACCTTGTTGGTCCAAAAGTAGTATTTTATGCCTGTCAAACTGTGTGATCTTTGCCATCTGTCTTAGATTCAGCTAAAGAAATGGGACCAAATTATGTGTTTTGTGACAGGCTGCTAGTAACAAAGTGCCTAAAGGTAGAATTTAAAATGGGTTCTTTGCTAAGTTATCTGTTATGTGTAGACACAACACTGGTTCATCCCTTGAGTTAGATGCCTATTTTATGGTTGAATGATGCATAGGTCAGTGTTAAGTGACTTAACAAGCAAACAAACAAAATAAATTCCTCTGAAAATGGTCAGGTACAAAGACTGGCCTAAAAATGAGTGAAAAAGCAGCCAATGTTTAAAGGAAAACTTTGAAAGACCTTCAGAAGAAAGTCTGGCTTCTTGGAAGCAAAATATAAATAAATTATTGGTGGCTCAAGACTTTTACACACTACTGTATCTTGTTATTTAACAAGGGGAAAAAGTTTAATTCACAGACATATATATTATTTTGTTTAACAGAAGTAACTCCTCAAACCCCCAGGTCTACAACACTGATTTAAACCTAGGGACGAGTACATTCACCCCCTCAGACATGACTGACAAAAATATTAAATATCTCTCATAGAGTAAGAAAATTATAATTATGATTCCTTCTATTTCAATTATGTCCTATTATGAATAATGAGTATGAAAACAAAGGGAAACTAAATTATAATATAGTTCTAGGTTTAATTCTAAAACAGCTCATACTTCACTTACTAACAAAGAGGAAAACATCAGAAATAAATTCATTCAGGCGTTTAGATAATTGTTTCAGTCAGGCTGTGTGACCAAGCAGACTGTCTGCATTATCAGTACTACAATACCCATAAGCCCTGGGGTTTACATTGTCAGCCAACCAATTAACTCCAAATGGTTCTGTCAGCCAATTATGCTGAAATAATGATATTTTGGAATCCACAACTCACTAACACATGCACACAAATACACATGAACGCACACTCATGGATACCACCTTGTTTCCTCAACTTTGGGTTTTTATATGTGTGTGTGTGTGCGCGCGCGCACATGTGTGTGATGATGATGAAATAGCCATCTGCCACGGGCAGTTGTGTGTGAATCCCAAATGAAGATGAGTGGCTGGCTTCAAACAGCAGAAGCCTGTAAAAATTGTAAATGAATGGAGAGCATTTTTTGCCTTTGGGCAACCTTAACCTATACAGCACCAATGCTGCACAGTGCCTTAGATAGAGAAACGCCGGTCAATTACGCCACTTTATTCATTTTAATCCCTTTTCTCCTCCTTTCTCCCCTTTTTTTTCCATTTGAGTTTTGTACCCCTCTCTTTGAAGATGATACCATCAGAAGTAGGTCAACAGAGAGCTATGTCAGCTGTTTGCTCATATTTGTAGAGTATGATGTGCATTGTGTATATAGTATATGTGTATGTGTGTGTGATAAAGAAGGAGAGAGAGCTTTACATTGTGTTTGTAATAAGTAAGCCTAGCAGTGTGCACATCGAGGTGCTCCCAACTTACGCATATTATTATTTATTATTTGATGATGTCAGTCCAGCTCTAATAGTTAATGGCATTTTAAGCACCTCCTGGCACTGTAAAACTGAAGAAATACATCTAAAGTCAAATTGAACATTTTCATCTCTTTGATTTCAGTGATATTGTTCAGTTAAAGACACTATTTCTTTTTCTTTTTTTCATCTTCTTATGGAAAATTATATGGAGTAGCTGAAGCACCAAACCGAAGTTCCACCTCTCACTAGATAATAAGTTTTGACATGAATGAATTAAGATTGTAATTCCCGAGTTTTCATCCTATCCTGAATGTTGCAACTGTAATCACTCATGATTCATTTTATGGATGACAATGACCACCAGGTCACAGTCCTGGGGCTGTTAGTGCAACCTTTCATTCGTTCTTCGGGTTGCCCAGAAAACCTTGTAATTAGCATCAGTCATGGATTTTAATTAGGCAACATTAGCCAACAATCCATATGGATCCAAAAACCTTCCCTCCAAGGTGTGATTTGTGTTCGAAAGAGAAAATAAGATTAAAATCCAAAACATAAGTGAGGATCTTCATAGTCTCCCAGTGGCATAAGAGACTGCAGATGTTTGTATGAGATATTAAAGCTACAGTGTGACAGCAATGGTGGCTTGTCGCCCCTTCAGATCTTATCAGTGTCAGTCACAGTAAGGCTGCTCTGCAGGTCCCATTGTAACTGTCATCTTTGTGTGCATGTCATGAGTATGTGCATGTACAGTGTTTGTTTACACTATATGTGGGATGCTTCCTATAGATGTGCTTGTGTTTATGGTGTTTATGTGTGTGCTTTCACATCAGGCTGCGCAAGCATCCCATAGCGCGTGTCTTGGTGCTTATGTAGGGGTGTGGGTATATATACACTTGCCTCCGCATGAGCACGGGTGTAGACAAGCCCCATATGAGACCTCTCAGACACAAAGGGGGTAATATATGTATAGAAGGGCCTCTGTGTCCCAATCTTATGGAAATACGGTCTAGCTTAGTGTCTCCATGCTTCCTGGTAATGCCTGCTGCTAAACCCCAAATGGACCATTATGTGTCTGCAGAGTGGGAGGTCAAGAGACCTCCAATGGAAATTGGAATGGGGGTAGGAATGCATTAATTCAACTTAGGTCTAGTGATACATGCTCAGAAAGGATATGCTCATTCCGTGAAGCACATGTAAACACACACACACACACACATACTTCAGAGATACATAAATCCACCTAAAGAGGATAATTATGCACAAAGATAGAGTGGACATACACCATGTGGGATATGCATGCATGATTAACTGCACTGGATTTAAATGTATAAATACATACAGGCACACACACACATGCACATATACATATGTATAAACACCTATCTCAAACTCCAAAACTCATCATGGACCTAACTCAGTCCCATAATCTGCACTGGCCACATGCTTTCAGAGATCAATGCAGTGATTGCACCAGAATCGCCCTAATAGCCCCAACACTCCCCACCCCCCAACAGCTCTGCTCTTCTCTCTCCTTGGCGACCTTATCTCCCAGACTTAATCAAATTGCCAGCTAGATGTAGAGGCTGTTGCTGAAGGTGGCGGATGGAAGATAGCCTGGGAGAGAGAGCGCCAGAGAGAAAGAGAGGAATAATGAACGCGACCATGCACCTTCACTCAGCCTCAGAAAGGCAGGGGTGTTATAATAGATGTGGACAGACGTTCTCTGTCAGCAGACAGGGCTCAATTCAGCCTCTCATCTCCTGCTTTAACACGCTGTCACCATCCCTTCCCTGCCTCCCCCCTTTCCTTCAACAATCCACTGTAACCTTTTGCTGTCTTTGGCCGTCAACCTGTCTCCGTCCGTCTCCTCATCCTTTTTTCCCTGCTGCTAACACCACACCTCTTTTTAGCTGGTTTCCTTCCCACCGTTCTTTAGGCCTACTTCCTCTTTTCCTTCTTTTTTCTCTTCCTTCATTCCTGCTCTTTCTCTCTGCGGCAGTGTCTCACTCAGATCTACATATCTTCAGCAGTAATTGACATTTTCTATTTGCCAGCCTCTTTTCCTGTCGGCTGCCAGCCAGCGTCACCAAGGCAACTGTGATAGGTCCCTGTGCCTGGCAAGAGAGAGAAATGGGGAAAGAGGAGGAGGGTGAGGGGTTTAGTAGGTCTGCCTTTGAACTGGCTTTTCCCTCCCCTGACACACACACACATGCACACACATCCTTTGACCTGATAGGACCTTCGGCAGCCCACTTAGGGAATAGTTAATAAGCAAAAAATAATCATGAAGGTGGTGTTCAGTAAGGGCATTTAAGCTAATTTAAGGAATTAATGAGCATTTTACGATCCCTCAGGGCAGAAAGGGTTAGCGAGAATGGTCATGTGCTCTGTGTACACATACATATAATCCTTCAATATGTTGTGTCCATATGGATTATGATACAGAGGGCTATTAAATGAGTATTTCAAGCCTTTGCTGGGAACACAAGAGCAATGTAGCTGTTTGATGTATATATTCTGAAGTGAGCTGGTGCATCGTTCTGTTTATCTTGGATCTGTTTGAGCCTCTGCTCTTCCATTCTCCTTGTCTTTCTGATATTTTCTTTTATCTCTCATTTGTTTCCCATTTCTTTTGTGCGCGTCTGTGTGTGTCTTTCTCCTAAATGTGTGGAGTAACTAATGTCCTCGTTGAGGTAATTTGTGACTTTAATTACCTCACTACATCTGAAAAGCAACTTTGTCAGCCAAATAACCAGGCGATGCTTTACCCTGCTTGCCTCCAGCCAAACTTCCAGCTTCAGTAATTTTTACATGATACATGGATATCATTTTAAAGTAATATATGTGAACAGCTTTTACTTACTATAATCTTTCATGTTTTGTTATTTTATTTATGAAATTCTTTTTTTTGTGTTGCCAGATCTTGATATTGGCAATGGAATTGCATGCTAGTAAGTAGGATAAAACTAAAAATGAAAGTGTTGGTGACAAAGGAATAAAATAAATGTCAGTTTGCCTTAATTAAGGACTCAATTCCCACACTTCCTCTGTATTTTCCTAATGATCAGCCATTAATGTGACTAGATTTCAAACTGAAGTTAGTGTGAAAGCAAACAAAGTGAGAAGATGAAGATCAGTGTGGGATAAAATATGCTATTGTACATTTTTTCTTTTTTTGTGTGCAGCAAAGAGTGCTGTCACATCACAGTGTGTCCTGGGACCAAGTAATGAGAGTGCATAGTAGAGAGATGTGACGTTCAGTAGTTTTTCTTTTCCTTTAGTCATTATTTTGTTTTCTCTCGCTGGTTACTTTTTTTTTTCCAGAGCTTATATTTGTGATCTTATTCTTTCAGTCGCTCTAAGTTCATGACCACAGCTGAAGGTTGGCATGTAGATTAACTGCACAAAAAAAAGCTTTAACTTCTTCCTCAGCTCCTTTTTCACCACGTTTCAGTACACTACATATCTGCCAATGCCACACCAACACATCCACCTGTCACCTGTCTTTTGATCCATTTTCTTTCACTTGTGAACAAGATTCTGAAATACTTAAACTCCCTCACTTAGAGCAGCAACACAGTCCCAACCCTGAGGAAGCAATCTGCCATTTTTACCACAGAACCATGGCCTTATGGCAAATTTATGGTACCGCGTTTGTATCAGTTTGTGTAGGTATTTGCCTATGCAGAGGGATTTGCAGCCTACGCAAATGTACTTGCCTGCAGTCCTCCAAAAAACCAACAGCACTTACCTTGACATGGATGACACTGTGCATAGGTCGAATGCTGATTGGTTGAAAAGTGGGCCGGAACAGTGAGTAGAGCAACAGCGGAGTTCACCACGAAGCGCGAAAAAACATTAAAGGTCAAAAAATACAGCATGAGAAGCACAGATGGTGGCTGCAGTGGACACTTATCTTTGTTATTTTTTGAAAGAATCCTAACTCTACTTGTGGTGTCTAAAGCATTTGTATAATAATCTGTATTTGGTTTATACTGAACATGTGTTCTCAGTCATTGCTAAGTAGAATATGAGTCATATGCTGTGAAATTTCAAGAAATAGCCCTGTACCATGTCAACAATAATCACAGGTTGTCACACATGCAGTGGAGACCTAAACTTCGTGACTTCTCGATGGAGCTGTATGTGAGTATGTCTGAATTTGTCAGATCAGAAATTCATTGGTCTTTTCCCTGCCAGCTCCCTACTACAAAGTCTGTGTGATGTCTGATTGAGCCCATGCAAGAAAAGAGCAGGTAACTGTGCAGAGAATTCAAAGAAAACAAGTAGGAGTTGTGTGTCATGTATTCTGCCTCCTGCATGCACTACCCAGGTGCCAAACCTCACCTAAACCGAACAGAGTATTTCCATTAGCGAGAATCTCCTGTTGTGTGCTACATCCTCCAGTGCATAAACAGCTGTAGTGTCTGAAACATCACCAAAAACCTCAGACTTCTGTCTTAAGCACGAGACAGAAATTGAATTTGCATTATTTTTCATCTTTATGTAAACATCGTCCTACTGTCTCCCGTATGATGAGACTTGGGTTCTCCTGCCATCAGATGGAGAGGTGGGAGCACATCGTGATTTGTGTTGGGGAGGGTTACAGGATTGAAAAAGCAGATTATCAGCATGACCGGAAATACGCCTCGTAAACCACAGCAGTGGCACTATTGAAGACCAGTGTGATCTCAATCAGCACTGGGCTTCATATTGCATCCAACGGAGATGCAAAAGATATGGCCAAACACTTCAATAAAACAACATGCAAAAGCAATGACATACATGCACAATCTAGTCTTGATCAAATTCATGTAGCACAAAACTAGTCTGTCTTGTCATTAAAAATGCATCTATTTGGCTACCATGCAAAGCAATCTTATAACTAGGCCGTTGGCATGGCAAAAGTACAGCTGAGAATTACGTTCTCCTCTTCCATTTTTATATAATAAGAGACCCAGGCAGCAGCTCCAGGACTATGTTACTTTTTACACGCATCTGCAGGGCACCAAGAAAAGGCTCCTTCCAGGCAAATTGCCCCATTATATTTCTTCTTTGTCTGTATTCTTGTTTCTATCTACACACACACACGAACGCACTGTATCATTGCTTTCCTGCCTGCTTCAAGGCTTAGTCTTCCTCCCTTGATGAGCAGCTAAATTATTTCAATTAAAGTGTCACCTGTCAGTCAGACAGCTTCAGGTGATGCTTTGTAATGTTGAGCCAACATCAGAGATCCCAAGCCAAACCAAACTGCCAGCGGAATTCATTTCAATCATCTCTGTAGTGCGTGGCAGAACCCAGGGACCGAGACAATCCCCCAGCCTCCACTGATATCCACACCTCCTGTACTGTCTTACCTCCACCGACTCCTCCACCCATCCTCCCCTCTTCCTAACATCACCCCTCCTGCCTGTCTCCTCATTTTAATTAGCTACAGATTAAATTAAAAGCTATATGTTGGCGTTAATTGATTTATCTTGAGACAGGGTCTATAATTACAGGTTCTCAATGGAGAGATCGACGCTGTGAGGCTTGAGGCTTCCCTCACTTCACTGTCTGCCTCTGTGTGTGTGTGTGTGTGTGTGTGTGCATGTATGTGATGCCCATGTTTGTTGTTTGCATGCGTGTGTGATCACCACCCTAAGCATAATACGCATTGTTTAAGACAGCCAGAGGTTAGTGAGCAGGCACCACTCATTGAGCATGGGAATAAAAGATGATGCAAATAGATGTCGTCTCGCCATAATGAAACACAATTACAGCTTTATTAGAAGATGTAATTGCTTTGTTAGAGCATCTCAATTTGTCCTTGTTGTGCGCCGTTTACTCCTGCCATTATACAATGCAGATGCTCATCCATACTTGACCTGCTATGTAATATGTGACGTCCCCCTTCAGTTATTATTCTGCAAGCATGGAGAGAATTGTCTTTATTGTCTTTCACGGAGACAAGTGGGCTTTCACTGGTAATGGGTGGTTTGCTATGAAATACATTGAGCGAGCCTGAAGGCTTTGGCTGTATCACTGGCAGTTGGTATTCTACAGCATAACACACACACACACATGCACAAAGGTACACAATCAGACAAAAATGTAGAGACGCTTCCCGAAACGCACTTCAATATGTCTAGACATGCACTTTTTAAGACTCACTCAAACATCAGACCTACAAGACGTTATACACACATGCTCACCCTTCTCCCACCCAATTCATTTAATGGGGGAAAAATTAACCTGCCACACTTCAGTATTTCTTTCACCCCCAATTTTTTCTCACAGCCCACCGTATGCATCCTAATCAGGGCCAGCAGAGTGCCAAGAGCCGTCTGTCTGTCAGTTGTAACACCACAAGCTGGCTGACTGGCTGGCATCATGCCCAGAGGTGTGAAATGAGCCCACTGGGGGCTATAGTCTGGCTTGAGCACTAGTCAAACTGCTCAGGACATCATGAGAGAGGAAAAAGGATGGGGTGGAGGCAGAGTGAGTGCAGTGAGGTGGAGGCAAAGGGAAGAAGCGGATGAGAGGAGAGAGAACAAAGGAGTGAGGGAGAAAGAAAAATATAGGGCCAGCTCATCTGGGGAATGAGGGAGAGAGGAAAAGAAGGGAGGAAGATGGATAGAGAGAGAATGAGAGATGGAAAGACATGGCTCATCTGCTACTGTTTTCTGGCTTCTGAGAGATTGCAGGATTTCCTAGATCAGCCAACTGTGGAAGTGAATTTTTCCCCTGCTTGTCTCCTCTCACTGCCTCTCTTCCTCCACCTCTCTCTCGCACTTTCTCCCACTCCCTCATCTTCTTTGTGCCTCCCTTCTCGTCTTTCTCACTGACCAATGGATTAGATTCCTATTTATCTTCCAGTGCTGTTATGATGTCAGATTATACTCCCTTATCCCCTGTCTGTACCTGTGTGTATTCTTCTGCCTACATGCTCTTTTTTTCTCACTATTTTCACCCATTTTCATAATTAAAGCTTTTTGCAAAAAAGTGAAATGATATCTTTCCAAGGCTACTGACCTTTAGTCTAAAAAAAAAATAACATATGAAATTAAATCATAATGTTTATGAAAAGCCTTGATTGGTTAAATTCAGCTTTTTTTCTTTTTGCTCTTGAGATGAGGCTTAAGAAAGGTAGTGAGAGTTGGTTGGGTGGTTAGTTCATCAGTTCATTTGTCCATCCAACAATTAATTAGTGAACAGACAGAAGTAATGCATTGGTTCTTAATCTTTTTTCAAATCAGTTTTTTCAAGTCCAGTTCATGTAGTTCCTCAAATGGCCACTTGAGGCTGACTGGTCCCCTTAGACTTACATGTTAAAATGTCCTTCAACTTCAACATGCTCATAGTCCAGTACGAAAAAATCTTTTGTCTCTTTTCCTCCCTTCATAACAACTACACGTGGAGTGAATATTTTTATAACCCATCCATTTGGATACCGGTATGACTTAAAGTTAGGGGTGTCTCTGCTTTGACTGGCAAGTGTGCTGACACAGAGAGCTGTAGCCAACAGCTGTCTGTTTGTTTTCACTGAACTTTGTGGTGCTCGTGCCTTTCGGATTGTTTTAGGCTACATCCACACGCACACAGGTAATTTTTGAAAATGGGGATTTTGCTGAGGTCGTTTCGGAAAAATACCTCTGTCCACACGAAAATGCAAAAAACTATGTCAAGAGCATGCCAAAGCAACAGGTGGCGATATAACCCAAATCGCTGGGCAATCGAAAGCCCGTAAACCATAACACAGCGCACCGTGTGACGTCAAAAAAGGAGACAATGGCGCACACCTTTGATGCTGCGAGGCAAAAATCTCCGTTTTCCTTGTCCACATGTAAATGCAAAAACTGAGTTTCTGAAAATCTTCACCCTGGCAGGGGTTTTTCAAAAGCTCAGTTTTCAGTGATCCAAACCGTTTACGTGTGGATGAAATACTGTACATAGAAAAAGCTACATTTACCAAAATACCCGTATAAGTGTGGATGTAGCCTTAGTGGAATTATCTGACTTATATATAGCCTGCTGTAAGGTGCAGTTTGTGCTCCAGTTTTGGTGAGTAAAATTGTAGGATTTTATTAGTTTGCTACTTAGCAATAATTAGCAGCTATCAGTATGTGTGTTGTATATGGCTGCAGCTAGCTAGCTAGCTAGCTGACAACTTAGCTTTGCACCCCATTGTCCAAATATGGTCACCTCTGGCTCTAAAAAACCAACATGACAGCAGTCTAAAGACTAAAGTTGAGGCTCTAAAATGGGTCTAGAAACCCATGGGTGGTCACAGTGGCTACGTCTTCTTCTTTTATATACAGTCTATGCAGCTCAAGAACCTTAAAAATGGCCAGCATAAGATAAATAAGGTTCTTTTTTTTTTTTACCTGTTAATAGAACAAAGCTGCTCTATTGATTCTCATAGGGGAAATGTAGATCTGGAATGACAAAAGGGTCCCTTGGAAGCAAAAAATTATGTAATTTTCAAGGAATTTGAGCAGAAGCAGTACAATGACTTAGAGAGTAACCTTCATTGTCAGGTTCAGTCGATGGTGGCATAGACTGTAGCCTGCTATGAATGTAACAACCAAATGCCTTTTTAAACCCACATAAATAGGGTTCAAGGCTAACTCCTTTTTGTCATCACAACTGCATTAAGCTTGAAAGTTTTATCATGTGATAGTAGTTCACTGCAGGTTTTGGACAATATGTAGCTTTGTCAATACTGCCTGCATTACACACTAACACCTTGTGTTGTCAAACAGCTTCATTAGTAATTAAATACCAAGAACCAAGAACATGATTGAATGATTTAAGTTAGGGTTGACTTGAGTGGCTATCCCCCGAGGATCTTTCCAAAACCTAACCCATCACCTGTCTTTATGACATGAGTCCAACATCCCCGTCCTCGTCGTCCTCGTCATCCTCATCCTCATCTTCATCTGTTTTGAGAGGGGGGGGGGTTGAATAGGCAGCAGACCAGAAGAATATATGGCATAACTGACACAAGGTAATGTTTCTATCAGTGTGGAGCAAAATTTTGCATGTAAGTCTTCTAGTAAAAAAGCAAATATCATCACACAGAATAAAAACTCTCCTGCTCAGACTAAGTGATGATGTGTAACTTTCCCTGTAATTGCAGCTGATACTTCCTTAAGTTAACTCTGTTGTAGATTTATTATTAGAGTGTTAACTGTGGCCAGTGACTATCTCTGGTTAGTGAATGCCTTTCTGATTATTACACAGACCATCTGTCAACACTGGTGAACTGAATAGTAAAGGTTAATATCTGTCGTAAACATTAATTCTCCTCAGAAGTCGTTAAAACGTCTGATCATATTCTACTTTATCTCTCTGCACACTCCCACGAGGTAAGTGCAGCAGTCGTTTAAAAAAATTGACAGAAAAAATTGTGTTGTTTTTGTTTTTTTGTTTTGTTTTGTTTTGTTTGTTTGTTTGTTTGTTTATTAGATTACCCGCTTTTAGATTAAAATGGAAAACAGCCATCTTAGTCTTTGAAAGTGAAAAGGAGAAAAAAAATTCTCACATCATGGATGATGCACAGACCATTTTTGAAAAAGTAAAGAGAATGAATGTAAAAGGCTAACAGTAATCTGCTAAAGTGATGACATTAGCTTACAATACTATTGGTTCCACACCTTTATGCATTTGAAAAAATGGATTTGCAATGTGTCTGGGACAAGGGCTTCTCAGGGGTAGGTCATTACCTGCATCATTATTGACCACAGTGCCATTCTGCATGAAATTCATCAGCTTGGCTTTATTCAAAGGCATAGCCTGGACAAAACCAAGTCTCTCCAAGGCTCTCTATCTTTTGTGTGAGTTCTTCAAAAAGGAATAAGTGTCTCTGAAAGCTGAATTAGTCTGTATAAGAATCATCAGTAAACGACAGTAAGTGATGCTGTAGCTTTGGGGAAAATAGATTTCTGCTACTGACACATTTAAATTAAAAGGCTACCTCTAACTCAGTGGCAGAAACATTGCTGATACCAAACACATTTGGAAATCAGAGCACTCAAGAAAAACTTGCATAAATATGGAGAGAGAAGGCAAACTACCTCAAGGAGTTTTTATCCTTGGACCTTCTTGCTATGTGCTGATGTCAATCACTGAATCACTCTGCTACCTCTCACAAAATACCACACACTAGCCAAATAGGACTCTGTACATCAGTTATATCATAAGGAATAATACTTAATATTTCATTGAAAAAATGCTTATGAGTACTGATTTAAGAGAGCCTGTGATAAGTGGTTGGCCTAAATCTTTCCATGTCTGGCTAGCTGTCAAAAACTCTAACCAGCCATCCTTCGAGATTACAGTTTGCCAGCGTTCCTCCATCTATCTCTCTCTTCTTCTGGACGGATGGACAGCAGATTAGGCCTGCCTTCACTGTGGTATGTTATACCCCATTCTGCACTAAGTGACCTATGATTAATTGCACATTATTAACTTAACTGAGATTGTTCTCCAGATACATAGGCGTCGATAATGTCTGATTCCTCTTTAATAGGCCACTACTGACAGTATTCATAATGTGCCATTTGCCCTGATCTCTCCCTAATGTATTCCCGCTTTGTGAAATTTCAACTAATTTAGGGGTGGGGGAAATGGGCCAAAGGGAACAGCAGATCGGGAGTGGGATGATACTCCCGCCGGTTAGTTAGCCCACAGGCACAGACTCATGCCTTTGGGGATGGAGGAAAAAAGCAAAGTTTTGTCATGTGTGAAATCATTCTGTTTTTTTTTTTCATGAAGGAGATAAAGTTCAGCAACCCTTTAGCTTTACTGAATACAGCCTCTTCACATTTTTTAAACTGCATTTAGAGATTATTGCTCATTTTGCATCTCACTATAATGCTCTTTTTATTTAATTGGATGAATCATTTCCCTTTTAGTTTTAATCAAACTAATCATTTGGACTGATGAGCAGTCAGTGCAGTCTGGTACATTCGGGTCTAATTGATGTTACTTGCTTTATTTTGAAAATCTTGCACTTGACAACTTTTGCACTGTACGTATTTTTGCTCTGTGATTACTCTGCTCTCTCTAACTTCTAATCTCGCCATGACCACACAGACCATATCTCCAAATTGCTGTACTTACGACTGTCAAACACACTCCAGTGAAACACTCCAGCTGACCATCTTCTTCTCCACTTTTGTTAATCTTCTCTCCAATCTGCCGTGTTCATAAACCCATACAGGCTATATCTTCAAATGAGGTGTCCACACAGGACTGAGTTCATCTCTGTCTGGGAGAAAACCCAGCGCACACAGACAGGTGCATGCACCTCAACCAGCACATTCACTTTCCAGTCTTTCCACCAGTAACTCTTGAATTCCTCATCTCTGTTAGGTGTATGTGTGTGTGTTTCTGTGCATGTGACTGTGTGATTTTTATTTTTCTGTAAGTCAGCATTTATGTATGTCGCAAAGAACAGCAGGGTTTATCTTTCTGTCTCTGTGTGATGTGGCACAAAAAAAGGCATCGTCCACAAGGCCCCAGCCTTGACTGCAGCAGGACTGTAAACACTGTGCCACTACAAAGGGAAAACCCTTGCCGCCTGCATGCCAGTGTAAATCCCACTGCTTTCACCAATTAACACCAGTGACGAAACAAACGGCTGCCGCTAGAAAAAGAGACAGGGAGGGAGAGAAAACATATTGCTTAGTTGTACCGCAACTGTGGTACAATATGCGTGAGATGACGTTTATGACTGTTTAGATAACCATAACCACAGCAGGCGGTGATGGTAATAATGCTGTGTTGACATTAGCCCAGGTGGGAATATGTCATGTTGGAATGCTACCATCTAATTGCCACTTCTATTGTTGTGTAATTAATGCTTAATTAGCAAGCTTGCTTCAATCAGTGGTGGGGTCGTTAAGAGGGGTGTCACACATGCTATAAACAAATGTTACCTCTATGAATGCAAATTGAGCTGTTTTTTTTTTTTTTCCTTCTTGTGCCCTCTTTCTGTCCTCGTGCCGCCAAGCATGAGGAGTGAGTGCACCGAGGCATCCATCTTGAGAGCTGGATGTGAGTGCTAAAGGATTGAACAGGGACAAGGTTTCTCACGTGCTGCTTTTTGTTTTTTCTTTCTAAGGTGACTGATTTGGTCTGTTCTGTTCTCTGGGTTGGTTTTTAGAGATGCATCCCCTAATCTACTGTGCTGTCATACTGCAACCTGTGCAGGGAGACTAGGAGGGGCTGGGTGGATGGAGTGGATATGGGTGATACAGTCATTGGAGAAAAGGCTGTGTGTATAGGTTTATAGATGGGGGAAGCATAGCTGGGAGAGTTGAGGCAGAGAGAAGAAGGAGCATGCAGCGTGCAGCTGGAAGAGGCAGAGAGGAGTGGAGGCGTGAAATTGGCACTGCACTGTCCACCACACACAGCCCCCACCCCTTAGTCTCAACCTACTTGCCCCCTCCACTCTATTCCACCAAAGAAGGGACCATGTCTGCGCAACTATTGTGTGCCTGTGTGTGTTTGTATACCCAGGAAGTGCTCTGGTTCTCTCTCTCTCTTTGTATGCATATAGTGTTAATCAGTGTCATATATATATATATATATATATATATATATAGAGTGAGAGAGCAGTAATTGGAGTAGAGCAAGGTACTGGAAGGAGGGAAGACAAAGGACCTATTGGCCTCTGAAATCATTATGCACTTTATGCTTTATGTGTATACTCATAGATGCTCACTCTGAAGCATCAGCAACATAAAGGGTGAAACACAGACTAAAACACTGCATCACCTGCCCATTTAACTGATGTGTATACATATTATTAGTTGTTCTTGAATGCATTTGTGTATGAAGGAGCTCTTCTCCTTTATTCAACCTTTCCTCAGCTGTTTGTGCATGCTGACCTTGAGACATCCCAATGAGGTGTAAGGAACTTTCCAAGCATCGTGAGAATGCTAATATCATTTTCTTTTCACCTCACATGCATGTAAACTGGCAATATGATTTCAAAGATATGCACAGAGACAGCCATACTTGCAAACATGCACACAATTCTGCCTTTTTCTCTTGTACAGCCTTGTTAATCAATGTCATAGTAAATCAGGGTCCTGGTGTGTGAAGGGGGGGGGGGGCATAATAAGCTCATCAGGCCAGTGAGAAGGTGCTCTCTGCTGCTGTGTTGACTGTCATCTCAGGTAATTATTGCAACATCCATAACTGTGCTGTCCAGTCTCCTATGATTTTTCCATTGTCACTCCATTAGGAACTAACAAGGACAACCTGCAATCGGGCTGACTCGCACTAAAGCAAGCCAGTATGAAGCTGATAAACTGTGGTGGGAGTCTATTGCAGGGACTATCATGGTGTATTTATGAGGACATGTCCAAAGCCTGAAGATGAAAAGGGATGGCAAACAAGAAATGAGTTTGATAACAAAAGAGGAGGTGCAAAAGACACTGTCCATCATCCCATGTGTTGGGGTAAGCAAACTGTATATTGTAAGCACACTGTTGTTATTATAAGTAAGTCTCTTTTGTAAAAGAGATTTGATATCAGCGGGATTTCCTGGTTAAATAAAGGTAATAATAATAATATCATGAAGTCAGACGAATGAACGCTGTTGTCATTTAAGCCATTTTGTATTTGGTTGTGTCTCAGCCTTTCTCATAAACTGGGTTTAATGATATTTCTCTTGAGAATGAGCTAGAGCAAATAGTGGACTTGGAAAGAAACTTTATGATGACATTGTTCTTTGTACGTAGGAAATGGGCGCTATAATGACAAATTTCAACATCTCATCTCCATTTTGTCTGTGTTTTTCTCTCAACTGACTACCACTGCAGAGTCATTATTTTCTCTTTTTTCCTGGGTTTGGCATCTTCTTGTGGTAAGAAACAGAACAACATAAAATTACATTGATCAGTGGTAAAAAATAGAATAAATCAGGTTGGCTAAGCTTGATCTTTTCATTTAAAAATGGTAAAGCTGAATATGAAGAGCCTTATTACTCATGTTGCATATATAGTTTGAATAGCTCAAGTGGAATTCCATATGTTTATGTTAATGTAAAGGTCCTTTTTATTTCATAATCTTAAAAAGATGAAACTGTAAATGTGGCATGTGCAAGTTTGGTAACCCCTTAGTACATACAGCTAGCTGTGAGTCATTGTGTCTATGGTTAGCTGATGTTTGGTGGAGTCACTTTCCTTTATCTTTCCAATGTTTTCTGTGCCACTGGCAGCCACATAACCACAAGCAGAATATTTACATCTGCATGCTTAACAGTTGGCTAGGTGTTCTTTTCAACAAATACTGCTGTAAACATATTCTCATCCCCAGAACTTGTTTTTTTTTTTCAAAACCATTCTGGCATTTGCGGATGTTCCTTTGCAGACCTGAGTCATCAACTTTTGTGATGCGGTTTCAGGTGAGGTTACTTTAAGACGGTTCTTCCATGTAGACTCTCTTTGTGCATCAGTACTGCACACGGTATGTTGAAATGGCGCAGCACCAGTCCTGTGTCAGCTAAAGCTTCCTGCAGATCCTCTCTGGTGTTTAGCTTTGCCTTTCTGCCCAACAGGCATGCAGTTTTATCTGAAGTTTGACTTTGTCTTCTAGATCATTTCATGACTGCAACAGTATGTGCTCTGTTAAGCTTCAACTTCAACATTCTTACAAAGGCTGCAACAATTCGGTAAATAGGATGTTTTTCAGGCATGTGTCTGACAGTGTGCAGACTTTTTCCCCTTTTTGATCTGGCACCAAATTTTTTTTTTCGGATGTCTCTAAAAGTACCAATAACAGTTTTTTTCTAAAATAAAATTTTGAACATTGGAAATGTCAAACTGGAAGTGTTTTAATTTCTTTTGATATTCTTACCCTGCTTGTTAAGCATCAGTTAATTTGCATGTCCCAATCAGTTGTTTAGAGGAGCTCATAGTTGTTGAGTGTTTGCACAAGGTTAAAGAGTCAGGCTCATTCATTCCTAATGAATTCTTAATTCTTTAGCTGCCTTGCAAGTTTTGACAAGACAATTGAGATCAAACTAGTTAATGAAATTGGAAGTGTTAACTTCTGCACTGCCACAATGACTGTTGATTTAGCCCATGAAATTAAAAGTAACTGTGCATTAACTTTTGCATTCAATAATGTATACTGAAACAAATCTGTATGTATACTGCATGTACGTATGGGTGTGGCATGTGTCTATATCCATGTAAAAAAGGCAGTTTAGAGGACATATAGATCTGTCTTCCATTTTTCAGTTTCCATTGTGCTTCCATCAGACAAAGATTTGTAATGATACACTTTGACTTTCCACTGCTGCCTTCAGCAGCCAAGAAGAAAAAGAACAAACCTCTCCATTGTTATCTCTTCCTCCTCCTCTTTCATCCCTCCCTTAGTGGTCAAAAGAAGGAAGGTAATTCCAGCCAGGTCCTACTTAACACCTTCAATTTGTCTTTTGCTGCTCATACCCCTGCACTCCCTCCTCCTCCTCCTCCTCATCCTTTCCTCTCTCCACTGCCTTCCTCCTTCCCCCCCTTTACATGTCTCCCTTTCTCCATCTATCTTTCGATCGCCATCCCTTGCCCTCTCTCTCCCTCTCTTTCTCTTTCCCTCATTCCCAGTGATGGCTTTCCCTCTCTCTCAAGGTGATGGAGGCGGGTGTGTGTGGGTCTCAGAGAGCACGCCTCAGGGATTATACAGCTCGCTCGCATGAAAGATTCATGATGCTCAGGAGTGTGTGTGTATGTGTGTCGCTCACGCTCTGGCACTGACTGGAAAAAAGGGAACATGGAGAGAGAGAAAAAAGGAACGAGGGTGGGGGGATGGAGGGTACAGAGTGTGAGACAAATTGATGATGCACACCAGGGCTAACTCTCCAGGCTGCGATTATACTGCTGGCTTCTTTGTACACACTTTCAGACGCCATCTTAGTCAGGCCTGTCTTACAGATGACAAAAGTTTGGAACAGAAAAAAATTTGCATTGACTGGACCTGTGGAATACACCCAAACTGGAGGTGCATGAATGAATTTTCCAAAGCAGAAACATGATTGGAATAGAACCGTAGCATAGTCAGACCCAATTCGAATACATGCAGTAAATCATAGAAAAATTAGACTTTATCCAAAATGCTATTAGTCTGAAAAGACCTTAATCGAGAGAGAACATCAACACAGCCTGCATGATACACTATCAATCAAGAAGCAGCCGTAGTCATAAAGTGCATAAATTGGATAGAATTGATGTAAAGCGAAAAAATCTAATTCAAAAACGTATTCAAATAAATAATTAAAAGTCCTATTTTCAACTGCTTCTTCAAGAATGAAATATTCTCTAGGCAACTGGGCAATAGATAGATAGAAGATAATAGTTTTCAAACCAATTCAATACCTGTCAGTATAAAATTCATCCTTTAATAGCACAGATCTTCAAAGGCTGATGATTTCCTAAGATGTTGAATCTGCATACAGTCACCTACATTTGGATCTAAGTTATGTGAGACCTGTTTCCATTAAACAAGACCCTACCCAGCCTAATAAGACAGTAAAATTTGGGTCCAGTCCAGCTAAAGTCCTCAGTCACGTCTTGGTTCCTTAGAAGCTTGAATCCATAAAGACATCTAATGTATGGGTTGTTTTGGGGTTTTTTTTACAGGCGAATTTCTATGTAGAGCTGCCATGTAGTGCACACATACAAATAAAAAGACCTGTAAATCAAATCCTGAGTTTCTTTTCACAGAACTGTGCGGGCGCTGAGTCTGAAAATAGCACTGTGGTAAAAATCGCAAGCGCTTTGTCTGGGTGGGTGCATTGTTACAGGTTCTCGTGAGATGAAATACAATCTACAGGTTCAGTTTGACTGAGTCATCCACAAGAACACTAAACAGAGGTTTATAATACAGTGAAACAAGAAATGACTTCCAGGAAAATACACCTGCCAGAGCCCCGTGCATCGGGACCCCCCACTGTGCTAACTCACAGGTTTCATGGAAATGAATGAGGTGGCTGTGTTTCTGAGGAAGTAAAGTTGATCTGGACAAAGCTTAACACACAGACACATACAAATACGCACTCAGTATACTGTGCAGGTGATAAGTGTTGACAATGTTTTATGTGTAGTGAGGATTTCTGCAGACAGGGGCAAAAAATTGCAATGAGTAGGAGGTGGACAAATTTAATGTCTACACAGATAACTGAAAAGCATGATTAGTAATACAGCACAGGAAGAAAAAAATGGAAAATAATTTGTAGTCAGGAAAGGCAGGGGCTAACAAACAAATGTACACACAACTGATAGAGTTAAGGAGTTTAGCAGAAAGAAAACTAACTTTTCCACTGTCCTTCTTGTGTGTCTGTCTTGCTCTGATTCTCTCTCCCTCTCTTTGTATGTACATAACTGCCTTCTTGTCAGGTTCATGCCAGGAAAGACCGTCTGGCACAATAAGTAGCATTTGCTATGAGCTTCTCTGCCAGAGGAAGTGTGTCATTGCCAAGTGTCTGTTGGTGTAGGATAGCTCTATTCATGTGCCTTCACCTTGGCAGTCTCTCTGTGAACAGAGAGAGGGTAGGAAGTGGTGGTGGTTGTGGAGGTGAGTGTGTGTGTGTGAGAAATGTGAATGTGTTTATCTAAACCTCTTTCGGTGCCCTAATGACCCTTTGCAGGCCTGTTCTCCGTTCCTCTCTCCAGCATTTTCAAACACATTGCATTATTGCCACTTTTGATTGCATTTCAGATTTGAGAGCGCTGGTGGCGAGCACATAAGAGTCAGATAGAGAGAAAGAGAAATGGTGGCAGGGAGAAAGAGATGGATGAGGATGGGAATGCCAGAAGAAGAGAGGCGGGACAGATCAAGGGTAGAGACTGACAGTGAGGATGAGAGAGAGATGGGGCTTAAATGAGGGACAGAGAGGAAAGTGGAAACAGGAAAAACAGAGGAAACTCTGGAGGAGCATATTATATGGCCGTTACCCCCCTCCGGTAACGCAGCGAATGGGAGCGGCTGAGTACCCACTATTCCAGTGACCTTGGAGGTCAGTTGGAGGAAAGCAGCATTAATCAAACTGACGCCCAGGCTCAGGCGGATGATAGCAGGCAGCAATGCTCACAACAAGTACGCACACACACAGTCAACCACTGCCATCCCCAGCACCCCCACCACACCAACCCTCCTCATATACACATCTACCTCCCTCCACAGTTATTTGCATTCTTCCTCTTCTTTCTTATTTTTGCATATTACTCTCTTTTCTTTTGCCTCTCTTTCACTCCCATTATCCATTTCTCTCCTCCTTCCTCTTTGTATGCCCTAAACTCCCTCTGGATCTCCAGCCACACACAGTGAATTAACCCATCTCCACCCTGTGTTAATGGACTTCTAAATATCAGCTCTTGCCTGTAGATATGCCACCAACATTTACATTGGATCTAGGATTAAGTCAGCTGCCTTCTGGCCACTTGCAGACATATAGATATCAATTTGCTTGTGTTGCTCATTGGTGCATATTTTGTGTAAATGGCTGGTGGGGAGTCAAATATGCATATTCTTCTCTGTGTATATATGCAGTGTTTGTACAGAGGTATGTGAGAAATGATATGCAGTGCCAGATCTCAGACTCATGTGTTCATATGGGCTTTATTCTGTCCTTTTCCCTAATGTCAAACATACGTGTAAATACAGAAGCAGTCATTCATATAATATTAAATTATTGACTTATAAGTACAAAAACAAGTCAGTTGTTAGATTTTTTATTGTTATATTTAGTATCAAAACAAGGTTATCAGTGGATCTCCCTCTCCCCTTCCTATTGCTGGTGATAGATACAGCTATGCTAGGACCCCTTCACTCTTTACACTGTGCCAGTGAAAAGTATAATCAACAGGCTTGTACATGTGGTGGTTCTGCGTGTCAATCAGTACAAACCAGTCAATACACCCAGGGCCCTACCGATAAAGATGTGTGTTTTTGGTGTGTATATGAGAGAAGTGTGTGTGCATGTGTTTGAGTTGGGAGTTGGGGGTTGGTTAGAGGAGGCTGGGTTAATCTCTGACCGCTTGTCTGTGCTGATGATGGTATTGATCTGATGAAGATCATCTGAAGGTCAGGATATGTTGGCTTTGTTCGGGGCGCCTTGATCGCGAGGTACTGCCTGTCCTTTCACTGCCTGTATAAGTCCCTATACCACTTCACTTCAAGTAGAAATATTTAAATACAAAGTTAAAGGTGAAGAAGAATAAATCTCCACCTTTGGGTGTTACTAGTATGAGATTAAGTTAAAAAAAAATGTGTTCGTATCAATGTTTTGACAGTATTATTATAATGAGCAGGCGTCTAAGGCTGAAAAGCAAATATTGTGATGTTAGCATTTTTTGATTGACACTTCTACTACCTTCCCTTTCCGTGGGTCATTATCATCATTTTAGAATGATGAAACAGAAACTAGGCTTGTTAGTACTTAATTATTCATTTGAATCCATAAAGGCAATCAATTAAGCTTAAGTGTGCAATAAATCTGATTAACCAGTCAGTTCCCAAAACACCATAAAATCCATGCAGGTCTTATATGCTGGTAATGAGTTTGCAAGTAGGGAGGGGGAAGGGGCTAATAAGTGAGAGTGCTCACCCGCAAACACACACGCACACACACACACACATACACACACAAAACACAATTGTGGTTGATGCTTTTTTTTTTTCCGGTGATAATTTGATGTATTAGCTTTTGGGGATGAAAGATAAGCAGGGCTTAATGTATGCTAATATTAAGGTCTGCAGCTTGTAACAAAATAAAGCAAGGTCATCAGAAAAAGGCGCGCTTGTAATTAATAGATGAATTCATTACAAAAACAATGACTCAGTTTAGAAACACTCATTAACAAGATAAGGCATTTGAAATGGAAATACAAATGTTAACGGTAATGTGTTGACAATCAGAGCTGCTAAATTCAACCTTGAAATGTTTTTAATGCAGTCCGTGCCCATTTGATTGGGTAAATGTGCTGGCCTCTTTTCCGCCACTGCTGTATCATTCCTCATTATTCTCTGACATACTTGCTTGCTGATGCTCTCCCTCCCTCCCTTTTATCCCAGCCTTCATCTATCCTTCTCTCCCTCCCTCCCTCCCTCTTTTGCTGGCCTTTACCTGCTCGCTTGTCTCGGGGGAAATTACCACAGCTCAGAAACGCTGTCCTATTGCCTGCACTGCAACGCTCTGCTCTGCTCTGCTCTGCCTCCCTCCACCCATACAGCACACATATGGACACACGCAAATACACACACGTGCACCATAGACATATAGTCAAATACAGGCATGCATGCACAGCCACGCACTTAAAAGCACCAGCACATACACACAAAGGCTGCATAACCCCTGTCCCACCCCCAGCACTGCCCCTTTACTAGATGCTACTTACTGTTTTTTCTTGCTATTGTGATACACAAAGCAGTACATGGAGGATTAGAGGCATTTACTGCCAATGTTTAGACTGTATTTGTGTGCATATTGTCTAACGGTGTATTTATGTGTCTTTATGAACTTAATAAATGTTTGTATGCAGCTAAATGCATGCCTGTTTTAGTGCAGCTAAACATGAGCACGTTCACACACCAAATGACTTTTGTGCATCAGACTTCTTCTGTTCAGGGTAATTCACTCTTTAGTCTTAATGAAAGTTAATGAAAAGGATCCCTCCTCCTCTTCTCCTGGACTACCATGCCTTCAGCTACTTGCAGTCTGTCTTATCTCTCATTGCAATGCTGCAGACCTTGGAGATGAGCAATGAGCAACTCAGCAGGGTTTTACCACTCTGTGCTGGTATTTAATGGATAGGCTCTTCAATCACGCTGCTAATCAGAGTGAGAAAAGCTCACAATGAATGTTTCAGTTCAACCACAAAGCTACTACTTTCAAATTTTGCCTTGAAGTGGCAGAACTGGAAGAGTCGCTGTGCAGCATTCTTCTTTTATGTGCAGTTAGGAGATGGTCTCTTCCTGTCAGAATTATCATCATGACGGCCCTTTTGCATATGTCAAGTCATGCCTTTGGAAATGTCACTTTGAGCGAAGCAGCAGTAGCTCGCTGTCTGCATTTTGATTACTCACATACATAAAGTCCAGACTGATGCAGAGGATTGCGTATTCATAATCAATACCAAAATACTGACACCACCAAGTCATCAATCAGCCCATATCATACAGCAAACTATAAATGTCTTCTTCTGCATTGTCTAGTGAATGAGGTCTTAACACCAAGGCCTACTTTTGGACTTTGTTACACCTCGGATCATGTATGTTTGGCTAATTCCACAAAATTAAATGTCAAGATAGTAAATTTGGAAAGGTGCTCGGTATTTTTGAGTAAGGCAAAAAATAGACTGTAAGTACTAAGAATTTTTAATGATTTTAATGATTCAATGATCCTATAAATCTACCTGATCTTGGCATACACTAGATCTTGATCTCAGAAGAAAAAATATAGTTCAGGATTCTGGTTATGTAATTTGTCTGATGTGCCTACGTGTTATCAATGTTGTGTGTGCATATTAAAGTTTCAAGAAGGAGATACTTTGTCTCGATAATATGTAGCCAGAGAGCACATGCATTAAATTTGCATGTAGCCTTGTAACATATAAGTGTGTATGTGTGCTTATAATGTGAGTAAGTGTGTGTGTGTGTGTGTGTACTTGTTTAGAGATCTTTGTGAGGACAAAAATTTGCATAAAACTATAGTTGTGAGGACCAACCATGATTTGTGAGGACAAAACGCTGGTCCTCATGAATTTGAAGGCATGTTTGAGCATTTTTGAGGCTCAAAACGTGGTTTTAGGATTAGGGTTACAATTAGGTTATGGTTAGGTTTGGGGTAAGGGTTAGGGTTAGGCATTCATTTCTGATGGTTAGGGTTAGGATAAGGGGCTAGGGAAAGCATTATGTTAGTGGAGTTCCCCACTAAGATGTCAAAACGAGTGTGTGTGTGTGTGTGTGTGTGTGTGTGTGTGTGGTATGCATAGGAATCTGAGGTTTGGTGTATACACACGCATTCTTGTGTGAATTTGTGCATGTGTGTGTGGCAGACTCTGGCAGCAGGCTTGAAATTAAAACCTTATGCGGAACAGAGCTCATGATTGAACTGGAATTAAAACAAAAGGCAGAAGAGCTCAGAGAAAAAAAAAACGGAGAGAGGAGAAAGGGAGAAAGGGAGAGTGGCGAGAGCAGGAGGAGGAGAGGTGTATTGTCTGAGAAGGGAAGAAGTGAGCGATTGCTACCACTGCAGTACTACAGCTTGTCTGGGTTGTTTCTTATCAGAATGTCAGGCAGACCTTTCCCATTGACTCGCTTCTGTCAGCAGTCTTCTTAAATGTGAAAGCAATTAGGGAAATTGGCGAAGTCAAAGAAACATCTCAAAGACACCTAAAAGAATAGCTGTGATGAGTTGGAGAGGGGATGTGGAACAGGGAGGGATAAGTGCACGCTCACATAAAATACATGTGAATGTCTGCACTCAGAGAGAGACGCACTCTCTGTCTTTTTTCTTAATGCACACATACCTGAGTAGTTCTTGCCTTTGATGGCTAAGATCATGTCAAACCACTGTCTTTGTCTCAAGTCTTAGCTGTCCTTTGTGGTTCATACATTTCTCTTTGATAACTCATAAGTAATGTACTTTAGTTTCCTTGACCTAATAAATCACTGAATTGATGCTTCAAGACAGCATGTTCAATTAATTCTGAGACAAAATGTTTACTAGGAACACAGTTTATTCGAATAGCACACATTAAAAGCGAATTCCTGCATTTTAACTTTTAATAGTCTGAACTACACCTCCCTTAAGGCGTTTCTGAAGGCATTCCCCTCTGCTCTCACCTCTCTTAACCCCTGAGCATGGAGCATCTGCTTTCACCATTCAGTTGGAGCTTGCTGATTTAATAGCTCTGGGCATATTGCCTTGAAAAGGAGAAAAAAACCTTTTGGCCAGGGCCCCTGGCTTTCTCATTAGTAGTCTCTCCCAGCGATGTATAGGAGCATTCTCACTGGTCAGCCCTCCTCTTTGTGGAACGCAGTCTTGACCTGTTCCCACCACAGTGTGTGTGTCTGTGTGTGTGTCTGTGTGTGTGTCTGTGTCTGTGCATGGAGTGGTCATTTCCATGAGAAAGGAGAGCAGAGAATGGACAGGGGCTGTGTTTTCTTTCTCTGAGATCGCTGCAGACGCAACTCAGGGTGCACAAGGGCGACCTCATCCATCATGTTGTGAATCGCCTAAAATTATCGCCCAGTATTTCTGGACATCATGTGAGGAAGAGATTCTTGACAAAGGTCATCTTGGGTAGAGCAACCTGGGTTTGGCCCTTTTAAAAGGCAACCCCAGTCTCTTAAAGTTTCTTCAGTCTCTTAAAGAAAGTTCACAGTCCAACTGCCAGTTGCTTAAGGAATTTAAAGGACTTGTGCACTATTTTGATCATGATTCACATTAAGTATGGTACTATATTTCTAAAATATGAAATGTCATGTAGTAGTATTAGTAGGAGAGAGTGGAATGTCATTCATCTGAAAGGGTGTGTACTTTTTAGTAGACACTATAGTACATGTATTAGCCATCTGTTGTTACTACAATGCTGTGGGCCCTAAAACAAAAACAACTCTATATAGTGAGTTTGTTACTATGAGCATTGTCATATACATGAAGTAATCTGATCCAGACCTTAATAGGTAATCTACAGCTGCTAGGTATTTAATTCAAAGTGCCTATGCTTTCTTCAGATATATTGCTTCTACAACATCACAGTCTCACATTTGTTTCTTTTTTTTTAAGCACAGTGTTTGCTGCACGCTTCAGCAATTACCCTAGAAATATGAGCTGGCTGCCTCCATCCTTTTTTTTCAGCCTGTCCATCGCATGGACGTATTAAACAGGTCCATCCTCTGTGACCAGTTGGAGGTTTGGGGAACGGAGGAGGGCGGGTCGTGTGGGCGGAGTTAGCTTCTGGTGTTTTGGTTGGTCGGGAGTGACGTATCCGGAGCCACTTCCTGGTCTGTCTGCTCCTAGGGAGGAGGAGAGGGAGACTGCAGTGTTGTTAGTTTGAACAAAATGGCTGCGAGACCACTGTCAACGAGAGCTCACTGAACGCCTACCATGAGTGTCCGCTCCGCTGTCTGGATCAACACAGAATGTATTTCCCCGGAGTCGTTACTCACTTTGCATTCGCGGTAGCCAGCCCGTCGCTAGTCGTCCAATCGGCGACTTAAAAAAAAAAAAAAATCTTTTGCACTTTAAAACAAGTTGGCTGGCTGACGGCCGTCGGCTTGCTCCGCGAGAAGTCATCGGTAATTTTTTTTTTTTTTTTTTTTTTTTTTATAG
>VUQI01018667.1:5791-20879 GCA_015106735.1 Paratilapia polleni | reverse complement strand
CATCGTGGCACCTGTTAGTGGGTGGGATATATTAGGGAGCAAGTGAACATTTTGTCCTCAAAGTTGATGTGTTAGAAGCAGGAAAAATGGGCAAGTGTAAGGATTTGATCGAGTTTGAAAAGGGCTGACAAAGGCTGGGTCAGAGCATCTCCAAAACTGCAGCTCTTGTGGGGTGTTCCCAGTCTGCAGGGGTCAGTATCTATCAAAAGTGGTCCAAGGAAGGAACAGTGGTGAACCGGTGACAGGCTCATGGGCGGCCAAGGCTCATTGATGCATGTGGGGAGCGAAGGCTGGCCCATGTGGTCCGATCCAACAGACGAGCTACTGTAGCTCAAACTGCTGAAGAAGTTAATGCTGGTTCTGATAGAAAGCTGTCAGAATACACAGTGCATCGCAGTTTGTTGTATATGGTCAGCAAAAGGGGGGCCAACACAATATTAGGCAGGTGGTCATAATGTTATGCCTAATCGGTGTAGACTCATCAGAAATGCCTAAAGATAACCAAGAATTCAAAACTCCAAAGAATGCACATTGAAACATGATACACAAGGACACATGTGAGGTTAGAATAATAAATTCAAAACACAAGAAAACACATAACTGAAGCTCCTCACTAATACACCAAAGATTCAAAAATAAAACAAAGGACCAACTCGCTATAGAATAAAGGAATACAGGAATATGCTGACACAAAATCTAAACAGTGCACCTTGGAAAGACAAACTCAACTTTGCTATATTAACTGAGGGCTCTAAAATGAGACAAAATGAGACAAAATCCAGAGACAACGGCAGCAGGGTGGATCAAAATCTGACTGCACTTTTCTGTGTTCATAATTGCATCAATTTTGAAAAGATTTCCAACACCACTGGCTGAAATGCAGCCCCAAACCATGACAGAGCCTCCACTGTGTTTTACAGCTGGCTGTAGACACTCACTGTTGGATCTCTCTCCTGACCACCTCTGTATATACTGACAATGATTTGAACCAAAAATTTCAAATTTGGACTCATCACTTCATAAGAACTGTTGATTTCAGTGCAGTTCAGTCCAGTCCAGGTATGCCAGTGTAATTTGTCATAACTCAGCCTTTTCTCCCTGTTTCCATCCTTTAAGAATGGCTTCCTGACAGCCACCCTTCCACTGAGACCATTTCTGATGAGGCTTCAGTGAACAGTAGATGGGCCAACTGCGGGGCCAGATGCATCTCCCAGGTCTTGTGTCAGGTCTTTGCTGGACCTTTCCTTATTTCTTAAGGACATGACTTTCAGACACTGTTCATCTGCTGTAGATATTTTATTTATTTATTTTTTTGGTGTGATACTTCTTCTTTTGTCCTCCACGTGTCCAGTTTCCTCAAATTTGTAAGGACACACTGTACACCATGCAGAGATATGCCAACTTTTCAGCTAATAGCTCTTTGGGAATCACATTGTTGGTGCAAAAATACTATTTTATGTCTGTCAAACTGTGTTATCTTTGGCATATTTCAAAGATTCAGCTAAAGAAATGGGAACAAATGACGTGTTTTTGTGACAGGCTGCTAGTAACAAAGTGCCTAAAGATACAATTTAAAATTGGTTCTTTGTTAAGTTGTCTGTTATGTGTAGACACAACACTGGTTCATCCCTTGAGCTAGGTGCCTTTTTATGCTTGAATGATTCATAGGGCGGTGGCTTAGTAAACAAAACAAGCAAACAAAAACAAACAAAACAAACAACAACAACAAAAAGAAAATTCTCCAAAAATGATCAGGTACAAGGACTGGACTCAAAGTGAGCAAAAAGGCAGCCAGTGTCCAAAGAAAATCTTTTAAAGTCCTTCAGAAAGCCTGGAGAACTATTGCTCAAGACCACTTTAAAAATATTACAAGAAAATCTGGTTCCTTGGAAGGAAAATATAAACAAATGAGGGGTGGATCAAGACTTTTACACAGTACTGTTAGCCAAAAGAGTTCAAAAAAGAGAGCTAAAAGCAGCTGCATTCAAATGGCCAGTAAACCAAAGGTTACAGTGATGGTTCAAGATGCTCATCAAGTTGTTAAATTACCGCTCAGAAAATCCCATTAATTTGTTTTAGTCATCCAGATGGATAATCCCCTGTAGCCAGAGATTACAGGGATTAACCGCTGAATCACTGTGTAGGAGGATTAGTTCCACACATTTGTCTGCCACAGCTCACTTTCTGGATTTCTTTTCTGCCCCCAGAAGGGTTGCTCATAGGCACTGTGGCACCAAGGCTGAAGCAACACATGTACAGTTTGACTCTAGACACAGGAGGAGTTTAATTAGGCCTATTATTATTATTATTATTATTATTATTATTATTAGGCTTTGGATCAAATTTTAGCCACTATTTAGATTATTTCCTCTTCCTGTCCAAGTTTACAGAAATGAATTAAATAATGTGATACAATATTATCATTATTATTGTTGTTGTTATATACATTATTATTTTTGAAAGTCTATATATCCATTTATTTATTTTACAAATTGTTAACAAATTTTATACCTAATTTGTACTATTAAAAAGTTGTGTAGTTTATTTTCATGCATTGATTTATTCATGATGATGGATGAATTTAGGGGCAACACTAAATAATGGCAAGCGAGCCTATCTCATGATAATTATTTACTTGCAGGTTTTTTTTTTTTTTTTTGTTTGTTTTTTTACGTGCGCGCGCACACCTACCACTTTTGGCCTGCACCCCGTGACCGGTGTGGCCGGTTTTTAATGCACCGTCCAGTCTGCTGCATGCTGCAGACCGAGGGACTGCATGGGAATCTAAACACTTGCTCCGCTCGTGCAGGTCGGCCAGTTCAGAACGACAGCGCGTTTATCAATGAGGTGGCGTGGAGCGCGCGGTCACGGCGCGTTAAAAACCTGCACGGTTCATCATCTGGTTTTCAGCAAAGGGAGAGGTGGCACGCACACGCTTTTCTACTATGTCAGTGCAAAACACACACGTACATAAGCACTGTTGTCTTAGTGACAAAGTGGTAATCATGGGGTGTCCTAGTTTGTGTGCATGAGTAAGTTGAAAAAAATAAAAAATCATTGTTCCCAGCGGGGAAGGTTTCTCTACCAGCGTGACACTTCAGTAGACATAAACAAATTACAAAACCGAACCAAATTCATCCCAGTTCATGTAGACCATGCACCTGTAGACCTTAAAGGAGACAACGTACATTTTCTGAGGCTGGGTCAAACTGACTCAACTACTAGTTGGACACGTAAGGGGAGTTTGGAAGATGATTTTGTTGTTGATAGGGTGCGGTCCTGCAGTCATTGTTTGGTGCTGAGTTCAGCATCTGGTCGGTACCGGGATGTGCGTGTAATGTGTGTCGGGCTCCCAGCTATAGCTTTATTATGTAGACAGCAACACAAGTCTCATTTATAACACGACATGTTGCATTGACTGGCGATGAGGACGCAAGTGGCCTTCTTCCCACGGCCACGGCCCATAGCTGTAGCTTTCCATCGCACCACCACTACCCACACACGCGGTGCGCGCGCACGCAGCCTGCTCCTGCAGAAGGTCCATTCTCTCCGCAGAACAAAGTGAGTCCTTTCAATGAATGGCATGAATAGATGCGTACTTACAGACCGGTGGGCAGTCTTCTTTCGGTAAACCGGGGTGCGTTAATTTGTCGCGTGAGGTGTCAGTGAGGCGCGCGCCCCGGGGCCCACCACTGTGCTTTTATCTGTCAACCAGTTCTCCCAATCAAAACCGCACTGGCTGTCACAAGTGGCGCATCGACCACTCTACTGGTGCACGTATTTACCACAGCACCACTGCCCACTTACTGGTAAATAAATGAGCGAACTGAGGGCGCAGGCGCACCGGTTGTTTGGAGAAAGCAACACGTTGACAGGTTTTCTCCTCATTCTTCACGTGTAAATAATACATGTGTTTCCATTTAAGAGAAATCCTATTCCGTGCAGCCTTTCTTTACAATGCCATAAATCATTGTATGGAAATCTAAAGTTCACAAAATGCTCCGAGATACAAGACAAACATATTTGACCATTTGCCTTTAAGTAAAACTAAAAATAATTAACAAAATAGATTTTCTGGAGGGGACTTGAATGGAGCGTTTCCCACTCACGATAAAAGGCGATGATCTCCATGAACTGCTTTTGATATTGATGATTTTGATGTTGATACACTGCCTTTCTTTATTTTGTCGATTTTATTAATGTGACCCTACTGTGCAAAGTTCCAGAGTACCGTCTAAATGCATTTAATTAAAGTTGACTATTAGAAAATAGAAATAGAGCCTAATCGTAGCTATAATAATAATAATAATAATGTATATATTTGCGTTAAAATTATACATATTTATATATTTTTTAATTAAATTAAATTAATTTTTTTTTAACTCAGATTGATTGATAGCGTTACCACGGTGTCCTGACTGAATCTGAGTTCACTAGTTGCACCGTATCTGGTCATACAGCTTACATAAATCGTGGAATGTACTGAACTCAGGGTGCTTATCCATAAAACAACAAAAAACAAATAACAACTAACTAATAAATACATAAATAAATTAGGCTAGGCTCGATTTATGAAACCTGTTGCTGCAAAGCGGATTATTCACTGAACATGTTCTGCAATGTTCTTTAATTACTCTGTAAAAATTCTGGCATGTTCTTGGTTGTGGACAGAAAACAGTGAAGACACGGTAACTTTTTTTTTCTTTAAATCAAAAATAGTCCTATTGTCACTGACAGTATAGCAAATAAGTGGAATTAATAGTGTAAAAATCGGTGTCCTCTGATCCAGGTGTGTCACAGGGAGTTGAAACTGGCTGCCTGTGAACGGAGTTTGGTCCAGGGGAACAGCCGCTGTCAGTGCAAAGTTGAGACGTTAGATCCAGCATGAACAGTGGGGGACAAGGGGCGTGGTTTTCTGGGGGATTATCTTGAGGTGCGCCTCGCGGACCGAGCTGTGATTGGTTGGCCCTCCTGGCAATGGGCACGCGACTATGGATGTCGCTATAAAGAACTCTCGCGTGCCTGTTCTTCAACTAAAAGTAAGTGTTGACCGTAAGCAGAGAGCAGAGCACAGAGTTCATAAAAGGAGAAACAACGCGTCATTGTTTCCGCAGCAACAGGAGAAAGAAGCCGCTCAGACAAAGATGGACAGCGTGCTGGACCCTTTCTCTGGACTCGACTCTTTCTCCTCCCCTCCTTATTTCGACGATGACGAGTTTTTCACTGACCAGTCCTCAAGGGACGGACACTTGGAAACTGATGACTTTTTGGATGACGACGTCGACTTCTTCACAAGTTTTCAAGACTATTACAGCAAAGACGGCGGCAGCCGCGCAACGCCTCGCGATGGAGATTATGACATCGGCAACCTGTCCTTCTCCTCCTCGTCCTCAACCTTCTCATATGGCTGTGTAGACAGCACCCCAGACCTGTCCCCTCAGATGAGCCATCACGGCGGACCCTTACTGAAGCGGAGGAGGCGGATGAGGTCTGAGATGGAGATGCAGCAGCTGAGGCAGGCGGCCAACGTCAGGGAGCGGCGGAGGATGCAGTCCATCAATGACGCGTTCGAGGGTCTCCGCTCCCACATCCCCACTCTACCCTACGAGAAAAGACTCTCCAAAGTGGACACTCTGCGACTCGCCATCGGCTACATCAACTTCCTGGCCGAACTTGTGCAGTCTGACGTACCTATTAGAAACTCCAGCAGCGAGATACACGCGCAACCCAAGAAAGTCATTATCTGCCACAGAGGGACAAGTAAGTCAGCACAAGACCATACCTCGATTGTGTGTGTGTGTGTGTGTGTGTGTGTGTGTGTGTGTGATGCACTAGTAGTGATGAAGCTTGTTGAAAACACTGTCGTTCTAAGCACCTCATATCCCCCAAGTCTTTACGCATGTGATATTTAGGATCATGCACCGTCCTAGTATTAACATGAACATGAAAGCAATGAAAAATCAAACAACAAACCAGAATTTAAAAACGTGATATTAATGTAGCCTGTCTTCTTTTCTCCCTCCAGGATCTCCCTCTCCAAGCGACCCAGACTACGGCCTGCCTCCGCTGGCCGGTCACTCTCTGTCTTGGTCGGACGAAAAGCAACTTCGGGAGCAGAACATCATCCGCACCGCCAAGGTCTGGACACCGGAGGACCCCCGAAAACTGCACAATAAATCGGGCCTCACAGACATCGAAAACGAACCTCCTTTCAGCCTGGTGGCCTAAACAAAAACACTAGAGGCCATCTGACTTGTGAACGCACACTGTGAATGTGAAGACTATAAAGTGAATTACCGTACTGTCTGTTAATATGCACCTGAAGGCGCATTGTAAAGTGAACACCATGTGAGCTGACTGTACAGTTTTAGATACTGTATTCAATGCTGTACATAGTTTTATCATGTTGATAATTTTATTTTTGTAATTCAAGCAACTGGCAATCATGTATTTATTTTTCCCCACAGGTGATAATATATGTTTTAATTTAAATGCACTGAAAGAGAAAATGTATTTTTATATTGGTGTACAATGATTTATATTTATGTTCAATCTTCAAATAAAAGCACCTACTTATTAGAAGGCTATTATTATTATTATTATTATTATCAGTAGTAGTAGTAGTAGTAATTTGTTCATGTATCTATTTATTGAATTTAAGAAATATTACAGTTAATATAGTCATCTCGTCAAATATTAAAATAATAGATTCAGCATTTCGGTATTAAATAGATGTTGAAAATATTGAGTTTAAATGTTCACTGTTGACCTTTAAAGTTGTAGCGCAAGTTTCATTTACTGGAAATGTCCCATGTTCCACAGATTTAGGCATACTGCACATAGCCCACAAATTAAAGTCCATGAGATGGGACCTAAAATAAGTAAATAAAATAATAATAAATAAATAAATAAATAAAACCAACTGTTTTCTTACGCATAGGCTCTGAAGAAACACAAACGTTTCCATTCTTAAAGTAATTCCTATTTAACGATCCAGCTCGTCGCAATTTTATTACTCGTTTTCCCAGAACGTCGTTTATTTTCAGCTTTTTTTTTTGGTTTGTTTGTTTTTTGTTTATTTTTTGTTTGTTTTGGGGTTTTTTTGTTTTTGTTTTTGTTTGTTTGTTTGTTTGTGTTTTTTTTATCCACGGCTCTGCATTACATTTAAAAAGCAATCATTGTGAACTCAGGAACTTCAAATAATTCATGTCCATAAATAAAATACACATTTGCTTGTTTGTAGCTAAATGGACGGGTGAAGCGTCCTATTTGACACGGAGTAGTGTTGTGTTCAGTACGCGCATGGTGCCCACTGGGAGGTGCAGGCCTGTCAGCGCTCATTGGATGAACTTTTAACTGAAAGTCTGATTGAGTGAATGGAAGAAAAGCTGAGAGTTACCCAAACTAATACAGCCTAATACTGTGACATAAATATGCAAATGAAATGCTAATGAGAAGGCACTGTACATCCACAACAGCTGAAGGTGTTTAAAGCGCACGCGGGCGTGCAGCAGTATGGTGGGAAGCTGTTGAATGCTGCTCTGTGCTGCCAGGTGCTGCCAGGACAGATTTTCCCGTGGTAGCGGCATCCCACCAACATGTGTCCCCACGGCCTTCTCTGCGGCCGCCCCCACTCCACCAACACACTGCCGCATATATGAAGCATGAGTGCCCAAAAGCTGCAAACACAAGGCTGTGGAGGACACGTTGCAGCGCTGCTGCAAGGTCAGTCCTAGGAAGTTTGGATTTTAAAAACCTGCAGCATAACAGGTAGGTGTGCATATGGTTCTGTTTTCACATGGGTAGATCTTTATGTGTCTTATCAAAAGAAAAAAAAGTATTAACTTTCAGATTTTGCCAAAAATATTATTCTGATTTACAACCCACTTTTTTAAGATTGGGGGAGTGTTTTTTTCAATCTCTCTCTCTCTTCAGCAGACATTCCAGATCCTCTGTGAGTCCGTCCGCTTCTCATTACCAGCCCGACAGGAGCATGTAATCCTATTACAGCCATTAGAAAGTCAAATGTTAGAGAGTCAATACAACTTCATCCCTTTGGCAGGAAGGCCGGTTCCACTTTGATTGTGCGACAGCAGAGCCGGGGGTTAAAACAGTCACGGCATTGTAGCTTCTCGCACCTTACAGCTTTTGTGCCGTTGATGCTTTTTATGTAGCGCAGCGCAAAACGCCTCTCTACATCCTTTGGTGCGGTCGCAGCCAAGCGGAAGGGACAGGCTGAAATACTCAAGCTATCTTGTCACTCCGGCTACAGGCTTGGCAAAGCTTAAAAGGACAAGACCATTTTACTGTCTGACAGGTTTTATTTCCTTTAGCTCTCTGCAGGCCTGAACATTATGTGCCACGCCAAGCAGTAATTTGGTTGAGAAAGGCTCGGTGCTAAGCTCAAAGGCCGCTGATTCACCACACAGACATGCAGCGCGCTTTCATACCTACACTATGCTGCAGAGAGCTGCATAGTCATCAAACATCTGTGGCAGAGGCGAGCTGCATGGCAAACATATTTCTAAGAATAACACAGAATTCTGGGGATAATCACGTGATAATTTCCAGAATTCTAACATTTAAATTTCGTCATAATTCAGAAAGATAAAAACTGTTTCGATGATAAAGTTGCGTATTTAATATTCTGACACTAAAAGCTAAAAACACCAAAACCGTCAAAAATAGAAAAAGCAGTCAATCAAAGCCGTGGAAGCAACAGATATTTGGCAGAACTCACTCACTGAAACTTATAAATGAGCCTAACTGCTGCCGTGTTCATCACTTTCATCAGAAAAAACATTTTAGAGAATTGCTAAATGAACAACTCCACTTCTATCTATCTATCTATCTATCTATCTATCTATCTATCTATCTATCTATCAGTCTCCACAGATATACCGCAAATGAAAGCATATGATGGTTTACTTCGATCTGCTAATTAAAAGTCAAACTCGATTTCTTTAAACCTTTAAGTGTAATACTGAACGTGTGAAGGGCTTCGGTGATCATAATGAACACTGTCCCTGCGTGTGTTTCATGTAATTAGTGTAATAAATTACATAATGGTACACTGACCACTTTTAGCTCTGTACTGAGCGAATCTGGGGCAGTTAAATGGCTTAACATCAGGAGATTTATCACTGAGTCATTTTCTCTTTCTTTCTTTCTTTCACGCTGCTTCTTGGCTTTGCGTTGGCAAAAATGATTTAATGCCTTCATACAACGGATACTGATACTTTTACGCACCAGTGGGTGTGAATATGTTTATTTTGTTGAAAGTGAATTAACAAGTAATAAAGGAGACTGTTGCCAGTTTATAGCCATTAAAAAAGACATCAATGGAAGTGTGAAGCTTTAGTTAAACAGCTCTGAGTGACATAACGAGGAGAAGAAAATCAGAGGTTGTATCGGTTCTAATTCTATCAAATCCGCTTTGAGCGCATGTTAGCGCACTGGGGCAGACGCCAAACAAGAGCCACAAATCGGCTTGATCTGCAGATTATCTCGCTCGGAAAATGAGGCCCCTGGAGTCATTTTAATACTCCAGCGTTTCTCCTTTCAGCATGGCATCAGTGTGCCAACTGTGACGCTGACCCAGTGAAACACTTAACTCCAGTGTGTGGACTTTGAAGTGGCTGATCAGTGCGCGCGGTGAGCCGAAGGTACCCAACAGGTGTCTATTGGGTTGGCACTGACTGAGGAGGAAGGAAGACGAGATGTGTGCGATGAGAGGATGAAGTCTTCCTTCCAGTATGCTCTTCTTTTCAGACGTGACCTTTCAGTCTAAATGACATTTTTATGAGGGTTTCTTTGTCACGCTGGAAGAGATGTGTCTCTGCCGTGTTCTCCGACGATGCACCTGGTAGTTTAAACTTTGTTTCTTTTGATTTCCTTCCTTGCGTCTGAGTCCCTGGACAGCAGCTGCTTTAAAGCAAGCAAAGAGAGAGGCCCTTGCACTTCTTCGAGACGGGTTTGGCACCGTTTTCCACGTCTTTAATGTTCCATCAGCCTTTGTCCACGAGACAATATGGCCACTGTAAAGCATGACGTTTTGCAATAATAAAGCACACGTTCAATGATGTGACACTGGGCTGAAAGCGCAGCGCGGGCCCGGCAAGCCAAACAAGTCCCTGCGTTTGTTTTGTGCACCCGCAGTCAATTAACAGCGAGGTCTGGTCGCCGCGCCTTGATAAGCCAATTAAATTTATGTCTTCTATTTTATTCTAGGGAGAGAAAGGAGGTACATTTGGGGTATTCTCCTGCTCGGAAAGACGATTTTCTTGCCATCACCTGGTGCTTTCTCCACAAGAGAGTAAACTATCCCAAGTGCCCCAGGAACCATGCGGCTGTCACAATCCTGAAGCATTGTTTCTCGCGTCGATCACTCATTACCGGGATGTAACAAATCCTCTGTTAGCTATGTTTTGTGTCATATTTTCATCCCCCAAGATTAAGCAGATGCTGCGATTGTAAAATCCAAACTGTAGGGCTACTCAAGATTGAAAGAGAGACCGGCACTTGGTTGCGAGCGAGAAAAAGAAAAAAAAAAGCTTTGGGCACATCTTCAGAGGAATAAAACATCTAGGAGCCATAAACAGACTTCAACCTGCTCTATTTCAGCCTTTGTGTTGTTTGTGAATAATTAATGTTAATAGGGACAGGTTTGTATACTTTGAATGCAGGACCACAGGTGCGGAGTGACAGGATGAATAACCGGCCCTGATTTTTGCCAAAGCTCGAGGGCTCTTGTCCAGGGTCTCCAAGCTGATGGAAAATATTGTCATCTCTTTGATTCGCAGCATTACTTTCACCGAGAACAAAGCCTGGTGATGAAAAGCTTATGTTGGAGTGAAACGGGCGATGACGGTGGCCGCTTCAGAGTCCTGAAAGAAAGAGAAAGGGGGCGAGTCAATGGCAACGCGCGCTTCTGGTTTTGTGCGCAAGTGCTCCATCTAACTCAAATAAAGGAGCCTTTCCAACTTTTAAAGGACCACTTTTTGCCTTTAATAAAGGCTGGACGGCTGTAGCCATTAAGCATATGGTGCTAAGGCGCTGGTCTTTTGTCCTCGTAAAACCCTTGAGATACTAACTTGTGTTCTTTCCGGGATATTTAACTTCTCAAAAGCTCTAACTTTATGCGCCAGCAACAAGTGGCTCCCGGGCGCACGAATAGCTTTTCCAATTGAGAAAGCAGAGTGACTAATACAGAAGATTTAGTATATAAATTATTTTCTCAGGATTTATTTTTTGTGGCGGAGTCTGGAGTACATTTTAGGAAAATTTTCATTTTATATTTTAGAGCCACCCCCCCAGAGTGGAGAATTTGAAGGGTTTGAATTGTTTCGAGGAACTATTCTTTTGGCGCATGAATATCAATAGCAATGCATGGACAGACAGGGGCTGAAGTCAGTGCGTAGGGAGTAAATTTTAACTCTCTTAGAGTGCTAGCGTAAAATAAGACGAGTCACACAGAGATGGCACCTTTGCAGCCCTCTATGATAAACTGTATTTGTCAAAGTAATGCATTAGATGGCGCTGTACAATTAAACGTCAGTTTCAGTTAGAAGTTATAACTGAATACACACGAATTCTTTTTTTTAAACCCTTATGAACTCCCTAAACAAGGGGCACTCTCTGTATTAAAAGCTGGTCCCGGGGTGTTCGTGCGTAAAAGCTTACATTTGATGATTGGCTTTATTGCGTAATGGTGCGTTTGCTGCGCACTGGGATTTACCCGCATCTCGCTGCGAAAGGGACCATGGTCATGTAATACCATGAATCTATTTACGAGGACGTCCTAAATAATAAATACTATTTGACATTTATATCGGTGGGATTTCAGCCATCTTTCTCTTAGTGCAGCGTAAGATGATGCATCCACTAACACACGTAGAATATAGGCCAAACCCATCACAATAACTGTACCAACAGTTCAACATATGACACGCAATCTTAAAATGTTAGAAAAAAGAGTTATGTGAAAGAAGCTGTCAACGTTTGAATTTGTATGTTTAGCAAACACGCTTGTCTAATCTGGAGCAAAACACAATATGTTAACTTGTTTGATTTTTAAGACATAAAAGACACATTTTGATGGAGGGTGTTATTAGTATCTCAATCTGATACACCCATTTGTTGAAAACGAGGCATTTATTTATATATTCATTTACCACTGTCACCTCCTGCCGGGGGAAAACATCACTCAAATCACAGCAAACCAAATTTTAACTCACTCACAAAGTCACTGAAGTTGTCTTGGTCTGATTCGAAAAATAATTCGTTTTATGAGTAGTGGACATTTCTCCTCCAGTGAAATTTATGGCTATGTTACGCTCATAATGTATGTGTGTGTGTGTGTGTGTGTGTGTGTGTGTGTGTGTGTGTGTGTGTGTGTGTGTGAGACGGAGCCAGCTGGCCGCCTCTGGCCTCTGAAAACCCCCCTGGTGGACGGAACACGGCGGCCTGACCTCCGCGCCGGAGGACGGGAGATGCGCCTTTGACTGAATTAGCCATAAAGACGTCTTGCTATGATCTTTGTTGTGCCTGAAAGCAGGGTGGATATGAGCGGCATTGTGCACAGCTTTTGCGTGCCCCATCATGAAATATTACAGTCTATTCACGAGGAAGCTCCTCTGAAAAGATATGGAAATGAAGCAGACTGGATTGATTTCGGAGCGAATTTCATGGCGACGAAGAATAAATACTTATAAACAGACAAGAAGGTAACCACTGATTGCATTTTCAGGGAAACCTAAAACTCCACTGAATTTAATGGCGATCCATGAGCTGTGTAAGATGTTCAGAAGAAAAAAATCTACCTAATTGCTCAACCTACATGCATTGATAAATGATCGATTTTCTTCTTCTTTTTTTAATCTTTCCTTAAGAAAACCTGAATAACTCAACAAAAAAGTGATAAATTACAAATATGCTAATTTCAGTCACGGCCGTTTGTACGTGTGCGTCTCCATCCATCTCCTACATTCTGAGCTGCTGATCCCCGTCGTGCGCTAGAGGACACTCAACCCGTTTAGACCGGGGCCCTTTGTTCGCTTCCAACACTGACTTCAGCCTCCAGGGAAAGGATTTTTTTCTTTTAGTTTTTATACCCCGGACCCTCCACCCCATCCCTTACTCTGTCAGTTGCCAGGATTCAGAGGTGTAAAAGCATGCATCATTTTTCACCAGCTCTCCGTTTTGATATCGACAAAAGCTGCTGCTATGGAACAGCCTCTCCGCTTGTTCGCTGGCTTGAACTTCACTGATGTCCGACTGCTCTCTTTTCCTCGCCTGAACGCGACGCAGCGGGGATGGATTTGCAAGACAAATGCAGCTGTGTGTGAGAGAGAAAGTCAAGTGGCACAAAAAGGCCGTTTCAGTCAGCCGATGGGATGGAGAAAGTCAGCATTATGTGGACGTCAAATCAATCAAAAACAAAAGCCTGCATACAGAAAATAGCGAGTTTATAGTGTTGAAATAGCAGCTTATTTTTGGTCAAATTGGAAAGACTGCAAGGCAAACTGTTGTTGTAGTCGAGAAAGTTAAAAAAAAGTTTCATCCTCAGTTTTGTCACGTGGCATATCTCCTGTGTCTACTGAAATATTCAGACATTCATTCATTCAACATTTCTTTTTGAATTTTAACATGATTGTCAAAAGGAGAAGCAGTGGTGGTGAAAGTGAGGTGCCAGTGATTTTTTTAAACTTAAATAAGCAATAGAGGTTGATTTAAGTACTAACACTGAAAGCACCCATAATGGAGAGTGTGAGGTTATTGATGTGTTTTTATTTTGCCACTAAATAATTTGCAGACTGAAACTCAGATGTCTGAGAAAGATAATATTATATCTGAACAGTTCAGTTGCTCGGGTAGCATACAGTTTTGTTTTGTTTTTTCCTAAAACAGACGTTTTTGTAAATAATGCTCCAGTCTTGTACTGTTCAGTGTGGCAGAAGGATATGGTCACATGAAACCAGACTCAAGTTTGAGGGTCTATATAGACCACTTTATGCAGTCAGAAGCTGAGCAGCTTTGTACCCAACCCATGGCAATATAAATAGGCTGTAAATTGGTTGACTGCAATGAAATGTTTTAATATCTGTCTCCTAATCTAGAGCATTTGGGTCAACAACAAGAATAAATGACTCAAACTATGGTGAGTAATCTAAAAGAGCACCACTGTTAAGCTTTCTCCAGTGAATACAGAAAATGAAATGTGCTCTACAGGTTAAAAAAGCACCAAGAATGTATTTCCCATAATTGTAAGTGAGTAAAGGGATAAGAGGGAATAAAAAATGTTGGGTTTAAATGTGCTCATCTGACAGTTTCTTTTTCCTCTGCCTGCAGCTGAACCCCAGCCGGCTGTGCTGTAAGTCAGAGCTTCCAGTGGCTGGTGGCCAGTGCCGACTGGGACAGCTTCCAGCCTCAGAGGGACTGCGATTAACCCAGGAGCGGTCAAACTCGGCAGGAAGCCCTCCACAACCAGCCACAGCTATTTATCCACTTTCCAATGAAACCAATTACTTTTACAGCAAGCCCCAGCACTGACACTATATGTGTTGTTCTTGCAGACCAAAAGAGTATGGCTTTGAAAGGAGAGCCAGACATGAAGTAGGAAACCCTCCTGAGCTGCTTCAACAGGCTGTAAAATATACCTAAAGTTAGTATCCATGGAGACTCACTGGTGTGTGAGAGCAGCCTGAAGGATACACAGGGTTACTTTATTATTGTTATTACTATTTTTTATTACTTATTCTTTAATATCAGAACTTTGAATTTTGGAGTTGTCAGGGCTTTGAATTTTCCTGTTGTAGCTAACAGATGAAAAATTTTAATGTAAATCCGTTTATCCCCCTTTGTATTTTTACAGTGTGCCCAATGCAGAATATTAAATGAGTGCAGGATTTAAAAATATGATATTTCTAATTTAATTTTTTTAATTGCAGTATCCTAACTACTGTAAAAGCCACATGCTACAGAACAATTTTTTCCATTATGTTGATTTCATAGAAGTTTTCATTCATTTTCAGCTTCATTCCACTATGAAAATGATTTTTGCAAAAACTGAGGAAAATGCAGTCAGTGT
>VUQI01018665.1:1052-12135 GCA_015106735.1 Paratilapia polleni | reverse complement strand
CTTCCAGCAGGATGTCACAAAGCTCAAATCATCTCAAACTGGTTTCCTGAACATGACAGTGAGTTCACTGTACTCAAATGGCCTCCACAGCCACCAGATCTCAATCCAACAGAGCACCTTTGGGATGTGGTGGAACACAAAATTCACATTGTGGATGTGCAGCCAACAAATCTGCAGCAACTGTGTGATGCTATCATGTCAATATGGACCAACATCTCTGAGGAATGTTTCCAGCACCTTGTTGAATCTATGCCACAAAGAATTAAGGCAGTTCTGAAGCAAAAGGGGGTACTAGCAACCTGGTACTAGCAAGGTGTACCTAATAAAGTGTCCGGTAAATGTATGTAACACCTATCCATTTTTTTTTTTTTTTGACAGAACTGCTGAACAACTGAACTCACTGGTTTGTCTGAAGGCCCTCTATCTCCAGAATGACTCCTTTCTCATGCAGTTTTGCTGCAGTGTACTTCAAAGACTGGGGCTTCCACTTCTTACTGCCCTTATCTTCTCCTTTGCCATCCAGTTTTATAGATCTGCGTGAATTCCTGGATACAACACACACACAGATACATTATGCAAAAATCACAAGATCGATCGATCATCAACCCTTCATTCTAACAAGGTCTAAGAAATTAATATACAACTCACTTCCTGTTGAGGTTATCCAGGCAAGTCTTGATGTAGGCATCATAGTAGTTCATCTGGTCCTGGTAGAAGGCGGTTTTCGAGTTGAGCGCTGTCAGAGTCTGCTGGAGCTTCACAAGCTCGGCCTTCCTCCTCTGTCTATAGCGCCTTTGGTAGCGGATGTCCTGTCAATTACAGGTTTTAGCTGCACTTCAGAAATTCAGAACCTGAGCAGACTGCTTTGAAGTTAGCACTGAAAGCCTGCAACTTTAGATGGGAAAAAGAGCTGCTTATGAACCTTTGATATGTCATTGATGAGGTCCTGGTATTTGTTACTTGCAGTGACAAGGCCAGCCTGCTCCAGGTTACGAAGGTTCCTAAGAATCTTCCTCTTCTTCTGCTCGAGCGGTAGCTGGCTGTCCTCCAATACTGCTGGGCTGCTCTTCAGACCTTCTGGTGTCTGAGCATCCTGGACTGCCCTGCGCTGTACAATTTTAATATGCTCCGACTCCTTGAGGAGCAAGTCACATATGGAGTAAAATAATTAGCTATCACATGATGATGTAAAGAAAGAAAATATAAACAACTGCATAGATTCCTTTGATGAATTTAAGTAGCTGGTGGGTATATATAGGGAAAGGAAAAAAGATGAGAAATATATATCACCTGTGGTGCAGTGGCTAGGGTCTCAAGAATTTCAGGCAATGTCTCTCCAGGTTGGATCCGAATCACATCCACAATCAGCTTTTTTGTCCTGACGTGCACACACACAAAGATCAGCTGTGAGTTACAGGCCTATCTTTTGCGTTATTTCAGGTATAATGTCACCAAAGCCAAAAACATGAGGTTATGTTCGTCTAATGCAGGAATCTCGAACCTGTGGTTCTGGAGCAGCATGCGGCTCTTCTACCCATCTCCAGTGGCTTCCCCCCATGGCTTTGACAAAAATCTAAATGACTATCAATATGGGGATGATTTTTTTTATTTTTTTATTCTTCATTGCTGTGACTAATTATTTTCATTGTCCAATTGTAAATACATAAAGCATATACACTGAATTAAAAGAAAAATATTTTAATAGCATACGTCTATCACCTTGTGTCTTATCCTCTTAATTAATTAAATAAGTAGTAGTTAGCACAGATGTATACACATAAATGATTTTTAGTCCCCCCAACTATGCATATCAAATGCAAGTAAAGAAAAGTCATGAAGGAAAGTAGAGAATTTTATATGTGTGTACAGATTTTTTTGATTTTTACCACTAACACGGCTGGTGGCAGCTGAACGTTTAGTCAAAGGTTAACTGAAATTGGTCTTTTTTTATGTTTAATCATTTTTAAAGCTTTTAGGATGCTATATGTTTTATTTATCATCAACGTTGGCTACTTTCAATTTGATTCATCTGCATAAACACAGACAGGACTCAAAGTGGCCTGCATAGCATTACAGTCACTCTGTTTCAAAGTAGACTTATACATTCTAATACATCTCAAATTTTTCCTCCACTTCACATTGTTCTGTTTTGTTGGTAATTTAATTAATAATAGGTAAACAATTTAGGGTAATTTATTTTAGTTCTATAATTTTATAAAAGCAGTAAAAACATGGTATTATTGTAATGAAAATGCAAAGTTAAAATACTAAATAATCATAAATAGACCGCTGCAGAGTTGTCACATGTGGTAAAAGATTTTAATTATTTACAGCTATTAGTACTACTGATATAATTAATCCTATTAGGTATAGATTAGCCTAAGACTTGAACGTGTTTTGCGGCTCCATACAGATTTTTGGGTAAAAATTGCTTAAAAATGGCTCTTTTGATAGACTCGGTCTAATGGCAAAAAACAACTTATTGGTGTTGTTACTGTCCAGATATGTAATATGTTTGTTATCACGAAGTTCAACACAGCGGCAAAACTGAGTAATAGTTTCTACCTTTAACCACAAAGTACAGGAAAAATAAAATTATATATATATTATTCTAAGGAGCTGTTTCCAAGGATCCTGAATTCTTATAATTGATTGCCAATGCACTGTTTTGCATGACATGACCACCTTATGAAAATACAAACAAATTTAGATAACACATACTCAATATTAACTCAAACTTATGCACTACCATTTGTTGCGCTAGCTGAGAACTGTGTCAGAAAATAAGGATGAGACCAACACTGTATTGGAGGCCAGATAACCCTGACCACAAAACCCCTTCCTTTGGAACAGGATATGATAGAAGAGCAGGAAAGACAAAGATATGCAAGTGAATGATAGCCACAAAGAAACGCACAATGTGTCAAGAAGGGTTAAGTGCCGTGCATCATGCAGCAGTCACAGCAATCCCAAACTCTATATTGAAAACTTCTGAGTGTGATTCAGTGCAAGTTTTACAATTCAGGTTCCATTATAGGGCCAAACACTTAAATCCTGAATCCTGAGCATTAAAGTGTGTTACTGGACACACAGGTTATGCTGTCTCAGCATCCTCCAACAACAACCTTACTTTGTAATAAGAGTCTTCAAGTCTCTGTCATCTCCTTCCAGCAGTTCAAACTTGCTGGTTAGGGTGAGGGAGATCTCAGTCTTCGCCATCTGGCTCAGAGCACTTTCTCTGTTTGGATCATTTGGGTCAATAGCTCCTTCACCTGAAATAAAGTAGCACAGATTGTAGGGTTTTATCACTGTACAGTTAACTTGTAATTAACTTAAATAAAAATTTACTTGACCATACCAAGCAAGGCCTCTACATCAGGGACATCTCCGAGGTCCTGCAGCAGCTCATGCAGCAAGTCATTGTGGTCTGGAGAGATGGCCTCCAGATGTTCCAAAAGCAGCTGAACAAATACATGTTTGATAAGTCCCATAAAAAGCTTATTCAGCTTATGTAAAGCTTATTCACAATAAAATTAGTCAGTGAACACACTGTGATATTGAAATGAACCTTGATAGAATTAGCCATAAACAAACAACAGAACCAGTTTATAGTCACCAGGTCTTAAAGGCTGTCTCGCATTAAACGCTTACAAAATCCTATATTAAAAAAATCATTGCCTTAGTACATACAAGTATGAAATACTAACTATATCTGGCTCATAACACCCAGCCCAGGCCTACATATAAAACAATAGATTTATTTGCAGGTAAAATCATGTCCCCTTTTCAGCTGTACTTTTGCTTTTCTTCACATATTTAACAAACAGGAACTAGCTTAATGTATGAAATTAAATTTTAGGGAACATCTATCAAATTCAACGGGAAGGTCATCTCTATTTATACAGATAACAAAAGGACACATCTGGCTAGAACCTGCTGACGTCCTCACCACTACCACTGTTCCAAGGAAGTGTTCTGGAAATATAATGAAAGGAAGCAGGATGATGGAAAGAAACTCCATCATACGTAAGTGGTGATGACAAAGGGACATTAGAAGATAACATATACTAATTACAGAGGACACAGTGAGAAATGTTTAACTAGTATGTCTATTTTCAGGTTTATGTGACATGTTGAGCTAAGAATAGGAGTTGTACTAAAAGAAGAAGAGCAAAGAAGTTGAAATTTTGACTTGCTCCCCATTAGACCTAATATCAATGGTAATGTTTGTAAATACTTCTTCTAATAACGGGAACAATAAATTTGGGTTTCCAACACACTGTAAATTTGGAGTGACAGGACACATCATTTAAGTATGAATCATAATGCAGGAATTCTGTAGTCCAGCATGTTTACCTGAGCTGATTATGTACACTCGAACATACTGTGTAAGAAGAATTTTGTCATTTTGTTTGGGTTTACCGAGTGGGTGTTGATGATCTCCTCTATTGATATGTAGATGATGGGTTTGCTTAAGGTCACCATATCCGAGTATTCGTCAATATTAAACTTCTCCTCGGGTTCGGGGACATCACATGCTGACTGGAAAAATAACCTGGACAGAAATCAGTTGATAGCAGTTGTTATTTGGTATTTGAGAGCATGAAAAAGAATCCCACTGAAATTTTGTCAAAATGCTCAACTTCCTGTCACGTGCCGGGGATTTTTTTTTTCCTCACTGGGGTTAACAGTTCACACTGACTTTCCAGTAAATGGACTGAGATTTATCTGGGTTTTCAGTAATGATGAGGCAAACACTTTTGTGTGAGGCAGATAACATCACATAGTGGCCCAGCCTCTCTCATTTAGTCTGTTCAAGTCAGTCTGGAATTCAGCTGATTTTGTGGACACACATTTCTGAACTGCTAACACAGCACATTAGGCTGCTTTCACTGCCAGGATTACCTCTACTTCTACCGTGTCAGCTTAACTTGAGTCCCAAAGCAAAACATGTTCTTCAACAGGGTTTGTTTACTTTGTTATTGGAAGGAAAATTCTTCTCTCTCTAATGTGTTTTCATTTTTATCATGTTGTTTTTGATCAAAAGCCTGCTGTATTATCAGTGCTCTGGACTGTCCAACAAACAGACAAATCAAAGTACAGATTTGGGCTAGCTATACTATTTCATCTTTCTTACCTAAACTTCTCATATGTCTGAGAGATGTAGTTGTTCATTGGTGTCATATGTGCATTCTCGCCCTCAAACAGCTTATTGGCAGCAGCATGCTGGAGCATCTTTGCCACCGATCCCAGGTTACGACGCTGGTCGATGTGAAGCTGCCCTCCTGCTGACATGTCGATGATGTCAAAGCCATCAGGAGCAACGATGGCCGGGTTCATGTAGCGGTAGTACAGCAGGTTGCCTACAATCTGACAAACAGAAAAATGACATTACTTGCTCTCACCTCAGCATATTCACAACAATAAAATCCACAGAGAAGACCATGCATGACTATGAAAAACGCACACATACTGTATATATTTACACATCTGAGGTCTTATACCTTCAATAGCTCATCTTCTGAGGCATCTGGAAACCTTTCATGAAGGCTGTTCTTCAGAACTTTAGCTATGTATCTCATGCCATAACTACATGCAAAACAAAAATCATTGATGGGACATGAAGCACAAAACAACATGCATTCACAAACTACATAGCAAAAACAAGCCCATGATAAGGAATGTATCTGACGCATCAACATCTGCAAGTATTGATGGTTTACTGTGCCTTTTATGTATTTCTACTTTTCCATTAGCATTTTTAAATAGTATAACAGCACCATCTAGTGGTATGCACATTAGTCTTCATCTGGGTTACTACAGTGGGACTAGTGCCACACATTGCACAAACACCACACCAAAGAAAGACAAACACTTAATGGGAGACTAGAAAATACAATAAAAATAATAAAAAGCATGACATGAAAGAGGCCATTTAAACATTTCAATACAAAAGAGGGAATTTCTTATAAACTTATATACAGGGAGCTAACCATGAGGGAAACTTATCACAGAGCACACAAAGGAAATTGGACACTTAACAGCTCCTAAAACTTACGGGAGATTATCCAGTGAGGACACAATGGAGTTCAAGACCTTATCTGTAGCAGAACGTAGTGCCTGACTTGATGCCTGCAGCCTGTTGCGTACTTCCTCATGTGACATGGCCTGCTCAGGAGTCACTTCATAAGGCAACTTGCTGAGGGGCAGCAGAAGTAAGGAAATATTTATGCATGTGTAGGGTTCATTGCTTTCAGTTTTTTGACATGAATTGCAGTACATCCCCAACTACATAGAAATTCAGTCATGATAATGACCCATTTTTAAAGTTTTATCTGTGTTGGAAAGTTTACATTCTGTTCAGAAATGTGAGATTTCAAATGAGTAGAAAAGAGAAATCTTAAATAGTTAAAAGAAAAACTGCACCAAGAGCTGACTTAACTGACTGCTAGTCATATAATACACTATATATATCAAAACAACATATGTTGCAAGCCTTAGACCCTAACAGGGATAATTCACTATGCTGGCAGTATTTTCACTAACTCGACTGCCACTACCTGGCCTCTCCAGTAGCAGTTTCCAGCTGGTTGACCCAGGCTTTGTACACATCCACAGGGTTGGTGTTGATGCCTAAACTCTTGTCCTCAATGATTTCTTTGATGACTGGGGCCAACAGCTGTCTGAGGGTGTTGTGACCACGTGCACCTCTGTTGAAGCTCACCACCATCTTGATGACTGTGGGGTTGCCTGTCACTATGTCTTGGATCTGGTCCACCTTAGAACTGAGATATGTAGAGATGATGATAAAGTATTCTCCAAGGACTTTTTAGGCACCATTTACTGTTAGCAGTATATTATAATATAGTAAAATAGATACAGATACAGATACAGTGAACTTAATAGTGCAGTATTATACAGAGCTGCCTAACTCACTTGATTTCCTCTTCTAGAGCAGTCTTGAAGAGTTTGAGCAGCAGGTATTCCTCTCTCTGGTTAGAGGCATAGTTGTACAGTGTGAAGATCACAGTGTCCATAAATTTAGTGGACTTGTTTTGGGGCATCTGGAAGATCAGCTTAGCCAGGTAGGATGGATTGGTCTGAAGGGGAGGGAAGAGAGAGGGAGCATGGTATTATGTGACTGCAAATGAACTTAGATATGTTCATTTTAAGTTGATGAAGTAGAGTGATGCTTCTTTTCCACCAACATGGTGGAAAAGAAGCAAGTTCTACCTCGGTGCCTTCTGAAAACCAGCCCACATTTCAACTGATTTTAGAACCAGATGTAGTGGAAGTTGTGGTAATTTCTACTAGAAGAAAAACATCTGCGAGTTGCATCTGCGAATCATCTATGAATATCTTGCAGCAGACCCTTCCACAGTCCCTGATGTCAGTGGTTCCAACTTTGGGCCCAGGTACCCTGTTGGTGCCAGCTTTGGGGCACCAGTCTTTTTCAGTAGAAATGCAAGAAACCAGTTCTAGATTAGGCACTGGGTTGGTGGAAAAGAATCAGACATCAATTTGTAATACCTGTAGTAGGTAAAAGAGATGTTGGTAGGCCTCCAGTTTCCTTCTTTTGCCTTTACTTAGGCCCTTGATACCCAGTCGGTCTCCTGTCATCAGGTCATCTTTACTCGCCTTATTTTTCTTGCTCTTCATTTTCTTACTATGGGACACGACATCCTTTTCAAGGAAACAAACAATTAAATAGGAATCCAAGAACAATAAAGTAACTTTTTTAGATTTTTTATGTTAAGAACATTAGACTACCAAACTGTAAATGATGCCAAGCCACTTTGACTTTCCTTTTTTCTGGTAGATATACATTAAAAGGGGTGCCAACCTGCAGGGTGATCCTGTTCTTCACTAGCAGTCCTATCTTTATATCCATTAGGTTCAAGTCTTTCTCCATCTGTTGATTGGAGCGAATCTTTGTGACTACTTCCTCCCTAAACCGTGTCACTTCCTGCTCTTCCTGTAGATCCAGGGGGCTCTGCTCCAACAAGTGGACAAACTTACGCACCACTGACAGAGGAGGATCCTTGGCTCCAGCTAAGATTAGGCACATAAAGTCAGCAATATATACAACTCACACATGTAATTACATATTTTTTTCTTCCTCACATATTGCATTAGTATTACAGGCTGACAAATACAGACAAAAATCCTATGACGGTATTTTAACCTAAATATTAACATACATCAGAATACTGAGTATACTCTTTTGCTGCAAATAAGGACTTAGTAGCTCAAAAAATAGTGATGCCTCAGTGTAATATACAATCCTCTGAAACTAAGAAAACATGAATTTAAACTAACGGCAATAAGACCATAATCAAAATGTCATGCAAGTTTTAGCTCCATCTTACACATTGATTAAACTCAACTCTAAAGGCAGGAGTGTGAAATGCTTTTTTGACTCACTCAGCGTTCTGTAGTCCTCTCTGGCTTTGTTGGCCTTTAGAAAAGCCTGGATTTTCACAATTTCTTTTTCCTAAACACAAAGACAAATGAGTCTTAAACATCAAACAACACAAATCCAAAGACTGCACCTCAGTGATGTTGATAAAGTATTACTCACATGATCTTTGAAAAACTGTAGCCTCTGACTGTATTCACGTTTTGCTTTCCACATCTTCAGCACAGACTGGATCTAAAAACAAAACAGTGCTTTTATGTCAGTTGTTTAATATAGCAGCTATGTTGCTGATGTTAGGCACAAGCTAATTAATAACTGTTACAAAGCCCAGTTAACGTTCTCCTAAATTAGTCTGTCATTGATTAAAAAAAACAATTCATCACCTTGACAACAGAAGCAGTATTTTTCTGAAGCAAATTCATCCTTTCTTTATATGCTTTCCTCTGTATGTAACCTTTCCAGCAAGCCTGCAAAAAACATAAAAGTGGAGATAAAAATGTGTGTACATGCAAAAAGATATACTGTGTCAGTGTCATCACAGATTAGATCATAAAGCTCATAATACTCTTGGGTGTTATCAGTGTTCTAAATGCATGTTTTATTGTCTTTTTCTGGTTTTGGATTTTCCTCTCACAAGACACAAACAAGTAGTACAGTACAGTACAATCAATACAGTGGTCGTAATGTAGTGTAAACGTATTGCTATCTTCAATGATTTATTTACTGTAATAACTCCTGGACATCAGGAATCAGTGTAGCTGATGTGATCAGTCACTACATACAATTCATAGTGGTGCCATAAAGTACCTGCAGTTTGATGACATGTGGTTCTTGTTGATGCAGATATTCCATTCTCTGGACGTGCTTCTTCCTGACCAGATAACCTCTGATTCTCGCCTGCAGCTTGGTCACAAAGGACTCATTGGCCAGCCAAAGCTGTTCCCTGTTGTATTCTGCAGTCACACAGCTGACAACATTCTGAGGGGGAAAAAAAAAATCAAGTCAACCCCACAACAATGTGAATATTGTTTGTTTAGATAAAAAGTGGGGCTATAAAACAAATCTCGCTGAAACTACTGTTAAACTAAAAATGAACTCAGTCTCATCACTGGGAAGTTAACAACTTTATACATACAACTTTACATAATGGAGTAGTACCTGGATTTCCTCTTTATTCAGCTGGCTGCTATTGTGCTCAAACCCTTCAGGCTCCTCCCAGGTACCCTGTCCAGTCTCCAGGTTATAGAAGTAGTCATATCTGTCCTTGATACAGTGTTTTACCCACACACTATCAGTGATGCCTGGAGGAAAGCAGAAAATGCTTGTTTAAACACCTTTAAATACCAACCGTTGACTTTTCACTGGACATTCATGAGTTTCTTGAAGAAAAAGCATCCTTGCTCGCCAAGTTGTAAATCCTGTTACCTGTAGCAGCACCGTCTCTTTGTCTCTGCAAAAGTTCAGCTTGGTACATGTCTGCACATTCAGGAAGCACTGCTCTCAGTCCTGCACTGGGAGCCTGCAAAGCCTGCAGTGTATTCTGGGAGTCTCCCTCATCCACTGTCCTGTTAATATGAGCTACTCCTCCAGCCACTAGCAATGCAAAGCAAAAAGATAAAGTACTGGCATGTCAACTACACAAAGCTGTTGAGCCAAATAAGAAAAAGGTATACAGCAAAAGTAGAACGTGAGTAAGGAGTAATCCATAAGCAAAGTGTTTGTGGGTATTAAAACAAAAAAAAAGTCATGCATGATGGGATAATGACAGGATCAATACACAAACCTCTACTGTACATTACAATATCGATATAATATTTTAATGTAGAGAAGATTAGCGTAGAGGAAAATAAATTAATATATTTTTTACATGTCAAATGTTTTATAAATAATATAAATGTAACAACATGCAAAAAGCAGTAATACTCAACATTAATTTGGAACTCATGACCATATCTCCCTTGGTAAAGCAACAAAAATCCTAAAACTGGTCAAGACATATAAAGCATCAAGGCAATACGGGAGGTCTGAGTATTATTTTAAGTATTCCAGTAATCTTTGGGCCCATCACATGAACATACATGCAAGAGCCTCTTCTTCATCCTGGTTGGCTGTCAGTATGGCCTCTTGGATTTGGTCCAGCCACAGCACTGCGGATTCATCACCAGAGCTCTACAGTCAGGAAAAAGAATCAGGTCATTCCTCTTCGTTTCAGAAGGAAGACCAAACTACAACTCAGCCACTCAAGGCATTATTACTAGCTTGATATTCAATTTGTTTTTTATTCAAACAGTGTGCAAGGTTTGAAAATCTTTTAGTTATAGTACATGTACGGTATGGAAATTCAAGCTGGAATTGTGGAAATATTTAATAGAAATACTGATCACATTATAGTAAACATGCTAGTGCTATCAGAGGAACTGGTCAAGAGAAATAAGAAAGAAAGAAAAAAAATTTATAAACAACTATACCCTAACCCCCACTTCAAAGAATCACCTCAGTCTAAAAACAGATCCAGACAGTGTATAATCACAACAAACACACACCATGTTTTTTCAGCTTAATCATTCTGTTTGTTCTCAGGGTAATTTTAGACAACTTCATGGGGTCTGGGGTGTATCCTCAGGTCCATTAGGAAGGAAACCGCTATAAATAAACAAAGACACT
>VUQI01018664.1:1193-20523 GCA_015106735.1 Paratilapia polleni | reverse complement strand
ATGATATGAATATAAATTTGCAGGTGATTCACCAGAAGTGTGCTATTAATAAAGCACGTGTAGGTTACACTATGAAAATAAGTCACTATGTGAAAGTTACTAGTTAGTTAATCAAGCTACACAACAAGCACCACTGTGCGATGCAACAGGAATAGGAAGTGATACCTTACCATAGTCCAAACCGTAATCATTGTCCCGTTACATGACAAATTTTCAGTCAAGCTTTAAATGTCGGAGAGATAGCCTCACATTTGACTCTAGAATACTTTGGTATACAGAGGAGTTCATGGTCGGCTCAAGTACAGAGTGCAGACTGCAGAGTGCCCACGTCCTGTGGCTGCAAAACAAGCCAAATCATCACCCCTCCACCACCGTGCTTGACAGTTGTTATGAGGTGCTTGTGCTATATGCTGTGTTTGGTTTTTGCCAAACGTGGTGCTGTGCATTATGGCCAAACATCTCCACTTTGGTTTTGTCCATCCAAAGGACATTGTTCCAGAAGTCCTGAGGTTTGTTCATATGCAACTTGGCAAACCTGCTGCCATGTTCTCTTTAGAGAGACAAGCATTTCTCCTGGCAACCTTTCGGAATACGGCATACATTTTCAGTCTTTTTCTAATTGTTCTGTCATGAACTTTAACATTTAACATGCTGACTGAGGCCTGTAGAGTCTGAGATGTAGCTCTTGGGCTTTTTTGCAATTTCACTGAGCACTACACAGTCTGATCTTGGGATGAATTTGCTGGGACGTCCACTCCTGGGACGATTGTGGCATTGTGTTAACACACACCTGAATGCACCAACAAAATGCCAAAACTGCTTTTACAGAGGTGGTCACACTTGTGATGATCAATTATTCAAGTGCATTTGATTAGCAGCACCTGCTGTTACTTACCCTCGTAAATCCTGAAGCAGTAAGGGTGTGTTTAAATGTTCACGGGACTACATAGAGTCCTGTGAAAGCTTTCGTTTTCACATGACTGTATATCAGCATCCTATGTTCTCCCCCTCACACTCATTTCAGAAGAGGTAAACAGTTAGCTTGGCGACTATTGGTTTTTCAGTTTTGATGTAGAAACTGGATAGAGTTCTGACTCTCCTGTTAATGGAGGCCATGTAGTCATAAGGATGGTAGGAGGAATGAAAGGAATAAGCGACCTCATATTTTTATTGCTTCTATTAGTACACCTCCATGTTTATTAATAAAACAAGAAACACACAAGGCACACAAAGCACAATCAAAATGCATTTTCACAATGTTACCTTTAAAGAGTCTGCAGTTAGAGTTTGTTACTTTCAATCTGTATAGTTATATATTGTTAAGTACATGTTCTGGCACAGATTCTTGACGATGAAAGCCAATAAAAGCCCCTTCTGTTAGCAAATCAGTTATTCAGACCTTCATTTTGTTCTTAGCTGTTAACAAAAGATTCTCAGTACAAGTTGACTGCAAAGCAGATGCTTACCTAAAGTTAATGCCTACTTGTCCAATAAATCTGTTCCCACTTTATCTGAGCGTGCTTTTATTCACATGTACCCAGAGGAAACATGGCATGCCCTCAGCTTGAAATAACGCAAATGCAGAGTGCAACACAGAGGTCAGACTCTTTAAATACTTGAGGTTTGATGAAACGTCAGAATGGAAGAAAGAGCTTCCACCCAACAGTGTGTGACAATGATCCAACAGCTGCCTATTTAGGCTCAGCTGCTCCTTGTCTTCAAAGACCACCTCTGATGTGATCCAAGTCTTTGGGTCCTTTCTGCAACCTCAGAAAGCAGTTCCATGTTATCAGCTCTCTGGCGAGGAGAGGAGGGCCTGGAGCCTGGTCGTTCTTAAATCTTGCCATCTCTAATCAGAATAGCTAAGAGGTTGCTCTGCTCTGACAGCTCTGCCAGGGATTGAGAAACACGCTCACTGTGAGTGCTGGCCATTCTGTGGCCTTTCATTAATACTGCCTGCCATCTGAGGGCAGCTGTAGGAGAGAGCCTGTTGCTGAGCAGATAAAGATAGGGGTGAGCATAAACACTAAACAGAGGTTAAGCACATGGGCTTTGATGGTTGTGATGTACGTAGCAGTGGTGGTCTTATCTGGACTGGGACACCATGATGTGATCCCTCCCCCCATCCTGTTTGAAACAGAGGTTGAGCAGGCGCACTTGCCATTCAGGAACATTTGCAAGATTCCTTACAGTCCTCAAGTGTAGAGATTTACGACTGAAACAACAGTGAGTGTGTGTCCAGGAGTAGGTGGGCTGCATTCTCTACATGGAGCAGCTTTCATTCAAAGGTTCTGACAACGTGCTTATGAAGTCCTCAGACAACTGAAGGCGGTCGTTTCCTTTTTGATGTTGTTGTTAATATCAGCTTTAACAAGAAGTTATTCACGCAGTGTGGGCAAGAGTTTAAGAATAGAGTCAGAACTGTGACACCTCCTCCTCCTCAGCACACTTGCAGAGGAGATAATACACCCATCATTCAAACTGGCCTGAACACTGTGTGGTGGTGGTGGGGGGGCTGGCTTACCATGTGGCCTGACTATTCCAAGACAACCTGACTACCTCTAGCCTTAACTGCCAGAAAGTTCCTTTATATATTTACCACTCATGGCTTTTGGGGATGACCCTTCCCATCCACACATTCAACTCCTTCAATTCCTTTTTATTTCACCTTTCATTCTGTGAGAATTTATTTTGAAACTTGGCACTAATCAGCCTGTAACTGTGCACTGCTTTGCGACACCTCACTAAAAATAGTCACCACTAATCCTCAGGTCGCCTCTGAGAAGTACAGCACATTACCAGGGATTGACTGTCAGATCAGCTGCACCAAAACGTCAGAAACATTACTGAATTTCATGTAAAAATATATAGATTTTTAATATGGGGGCATTTCAGTCTGCATCCTCTTTTGACACACTGCAGTAATAAACTTCAGAACCTGAATCCAGAGAAATCTAATATGCAATCACCTCCATGCTGCAGTGCTGCACCCTCTTGTGGGGTTGGTGAATACAGCTTTTAGCAGGGGACTCGTTTTGACAAGTGGAGTAGCAGCAAACTGAATTAATGAGATCATGTGGTCAAAGCTTACATCTTGCACATGCAAGCTTGGTAAGCCAATTGTCAGCTGCAGATTTAAACTGCGAGTTATATGAGCTATACAGGTGCATTATTTAACATGTTGGGGAAAAAAAAAGCTTTTGAAGCAGTGATGCAGCTGTAAATGGAAATACTGTTGATTTAGGAATGTTGACTGAGAGGCAATTTGTAGTAATAACAGAATTGTAAGAAAAGCAGTTTCCAGGGAAAACTTCCATGTTTTTACAAATTAACAGCCTGAAAAATACAGTTCCCATTTACTTTAAATCTTGGTCTCACACACACACACACACACACTCCTTAATGATGAAGCTTAGACTTCCATCTTTAGCTTTCGGTTTCATTTTGGTAACAAAGTTTGGATGCATTGCTCATGGTGATTTCATCTTGTATATCCCACTGAGAGGTTGGAGGCCGTTGTTACTTAATAGTTGAAAAGTTGAAAAGCTAATCCCTCATTCTATCAGGCTTAGAACATTTAAATCACATAAGTTCTACATGATGATCAGTGTGGCATGTCTTCACATTTGGTAGAAGGAGACATAAATCGTGTTTGTATGCACTTGAGCTGCCTAGAGGGCTGGAAACACAGTGTGCCAGATCTCCCACTGGCCTGCAGAATATAGTGAAAGGGGGCCAGCAGATAGAGTGGCATGTACCCCCTGCAGAGATTTTGTAAAAGGAGACCCAAACTGAAATGGACAGCTGAACCAACTTGCGTGCCTTGTACATTAGCCATACGGGCCTGTAAGGCCTTTTGGTCCCACTTAGACGTCTGGTTTCCTGTCATTAGCATGCACTCTTTTTACTTGCAGTAGGCCTTTCTCCAAAAAAGTCAATACTATTGAGCCCCTGGAGTAAACAAAGCAAATTAAAGCACAAAACATTCAAAATGATAACAAAATGTCCAATTTCTTTGCCTGTTTCTGATTAATAAACCTATGACTAATCCCACAATGCATCAAATCCACATACACTGGGGACAAAAGGACGATGAGACCACAGACTGGACCGCTTGTCTTTAATAAGACTTAAGATACTCCCACTGACCTTACAATGCACATCAAAATATATCTATAGCATATACACGCGCCAGAATTTCAAATGAGAAAAACAAAAAAAGGTCATGCTTGCACATGTGGGGAAAAAAAAAAAAACAAACAAAAAAAAAAACTGCTTCAACTGTTAAATAGTGGAGTAGATCTCCGCTTACAGACATTTGACCTTAGATGACTTACAATTTCCTAATTGTCAAGGTTGCACATTTATTATTACATCCAGTTATGCATACAATCAGTCATAGCTGAGGTTTAGGTATGAACCGGCAGCATGTTTACACAAAGTAAGAAGCCATTCTTTGTGATTTTGCATTTCAAATCTTCTGATTTCTCAATTTAACTTTACAAAAACTGGTACATGTAGCTTTGTACAAACCAGGATGTACAACACGTGGATTTTATTTATATCTACTCAAATTAGAGTAGCATAAAATTACTCCCTTTCACACATCTTTAATCCACTGATCCTTCCCTCCTTTCTCCGACACGCAAACTTCATTTACATTATTCACAAAGATGTACCCAGTCTTTTATTTTTTTCTTTTAGTTAAATAACTAAAGACCAAAGAAAAGTTCTTTTTCAGTATATTGTAATAATTACTCAGCTGTACTATAATGTACAAAGGATGATACTGTTGAGTAACAAGGTGCATGTAACCGGTGCTGCAAAGATCTTGACGAGCGATAACACTGATACATCTGTGCTGTATGCAGCAACACCTTTCATCCTGTTCTGTCAGTTGCTTTGTCATCATCTTCTGTGACCCACTTTATCTTCAGAGGGAAGTGTGTTTGCTTTTTGGAGTTCAGATGAAGGTTGTTGATTGGCACGGGTCACAGGGCTCGCCATGCGAGCGTTGGCAGGGCTATGAAAGGTCAGTGGCCTAAGGCAACAAGCACTTCAGCACTGGCATATGTCACAGGACCTCTGTGAAAAAGGCAGAGAGCAAAGGGTTAAAGGCCAGAAGAGCAGCAGCCATACGAGATTAATCAGCATACGCTAACAGACAAAACAGAGACTAGTTTGTAGCAAAAAAAGGGGTCAGCCTTGTTGAACTAATGACAAGGTCTGTAAACGTCCAACCTGCTGACAATACTAAATGCAAAAGGATACAAAACATGTCGCAGTCGCAAGGACACATAAGCCTTTACTGTCCTGTTTATCTGGAGCAAATGAAAAGGCCACGAGACTCAAGAGAAAGAAATGTTATTAACTGTAGCCAACATATAAAAACACTGAATCTGACTGACAATGCCACATGTGAGACTGATGAGGACTATACTCTAGTATGAACATTCAAATAAACACTGGAAGCATGCCTGAAAATAAATTGACCTACTGTTAAATTGCAGTGTTAAAAAAAAAAAGACAAAAAAAGAAAAAGCAGTCTAGCATATTAATATTCCCAATCATAAACCCTCACTTAAATACTGCCACGTCAAAGTCGTCTCACATGTCCAGATTTACACGGGTGCAGGTGAAAAGTGAGACTGTTCGGTTTTTAATCACACAGTTAACAGAAAGAGGTAAGTGGCAGTGAAATAAAGATGGTAAAATATCCACTGAAGTAGAGGCAAACAAAAGTAATCATTCTCTTTTTGGTTTACATAGTATTTATGATTGTTGGCGTGTCTTCAGGCTAACAGGTGAAAGTTAGGACCTAGCAGGAAGGGCAAGGGCAGGGTGCTGCTGACATTGCTGCTGGGAGGGGGATGAATGAGGAGTTATATGGAGCTTAATTACTTCAGAGTCCGGTTTCTAACCCCTGGCAGTGAAGCACTTGTGGATAGAGTCTCATCACCTCTACCATTCTTGGAATTCCTCACTGGGTCCAGGTCCAAGTCAGTGAGGCTCTTGAATAAAAGCTGTCAACAGTATAAAGATACCCTGCTTCTCAGCACCCGTCCCAACACTATTTCTTTCATATCCCATCTCCACCCCTCTGTGAGTGTAAGTGTTCTCTCCATGCCACACCTTCCTCTCCTCAGGGGGTACTCACTTTCACTGGGGTGATGACCTGCACCTTATATTAAGTACAAGTTCAGGTTTACTTGCTCCATCCCAAGGACAATAGCAGTATCCATCTATCCATGGTACCTTGTACAGCAGCTTTTAACTGGGTGATGTGGTGAAGTGTAAAACTGGGTCACTGCAGACAAACCACAGATCTGTCTGCAGATACTTTTCATTAGAGATTGAAAGGAAAACAAAGCCAGTGCCTGCAATGGCTCTCTTGGCTTAACCAGTTCATGACAATCAGGTATTACCTTCAATTTTAATGTTTCCTGTACAGGTAAGTGAACATGTTTTTGTTATTTCCCCATCTTTTATTTCTCGACCTTGAACTTTAGCCAAAATGGGGGCCTAAAAAAAAAGGCAACTAAAAAGCAGGAGAGTGGACTCCTGCTGGACTCACATTACAAAGCACAGCCAGAACTTTTCAGCAACCAGTTGTGAAACACACTTCATGACCATCCCATTCATGAACATAACTTTTTTTTCCCCTTCATTTTTTCTAATCCGTAATTTCAGCTTGCTGTAACCAGTGGTTAGTCTTTTTCATGTTTGTTTTCTTTATGAAGGTTTGTATTGTGGTCTCTCAACTGTAAAGGCAGTTTGTAACTCTGTACCTGCAACATGCTGAGGCTTCATTGGGCCTGCCTTTTTCATGAAAGACTCCTCACTTTCATAAGAGAGGATGGGCTCTGGGGCCATGCTGGTCTCAGATTTATCCAGGGCTCCGTTAGTGGAGTTCCCATGATTTGTGAGATGGATGATGTCTTTCAAATGGACAGCATCTTCTTTCGTGGAAAGACCATTTTCATGCCTTGTAGGCTGGACCCCATTAACTACTTGGACTGAGAGGCCGCTGGAGAGGGACACACAAACATGGTATGGTTATAGTTATGATGGGTCAGAATGACTCATGCAACAAATGAGTCATCCCACCACAATAGTGGGATTCTTTTTAAAATGGCCCCAAGAAGCATGTTCAAATACAAAGAGTAAACATTTTTAAATACCATATCATTCTCCCACTGTTATAACTGTTTACTCTTGGCCAGAATCGTGGGGCTCCTTGTGTTTTCTATTGAGGTTTACAACAATGCAAACCTCCTGCAGATTTGATTGGTTGTCAGCTCCCAGCCTGGTTTTATGGCACAAGTTTTCTGCTGTTCATGGTGTTCTTTCATCAATGTGCACAACATGAAGGAGAAAAAAATAAGAAGCTTTAGTTTTACCTTTCCTTGACAGTGGCCTGTCCATTTTCTGTCTTGTTGTTGGGAATGTTGACTTCAGGCTTTGGCTGATAGTCAGCAGATGCTAGAGAAAACAAAGTAAAACAGTCATTGCCTGTGACCACAGATACAATATCCTACCCTACCATGCATGATCCTGCAGGAACCATAAGATGTGTCAGGCAAACCTCAACAGACAAACACACACACACCCACCCTTGTTTTACTCACTTAAGGAGACTCACCACTTTTGTGTTTTTGGACAGCACAACCTTTTTCATAGTTCTGCTGACTGTTGGAGGTAGTACCCACTTTTTTTTTTCCCTATATCCACACTGCAGTAACAGGGGACTACTGTAGTTTTTAGTACTTAGTTTTTAGGGTCTTCTTAGCTCCTACCACTGAGCTGGTACTTTCCCAGCATAAGAGGAATTTGAGTGACATAGGTGTACTGTATTTGGTTGAATGCATGAATGCTACGGCTGCAACCACCCTTAAAATATATATACATTAGCATGGACAAGATAATTGTTAAAACGAAATACAGAGAAATGAATTACCAATAAAGTCCAAGCTTTAGTGAGCTTATGTGTGACTCAGGGAGTACTACAAGGCATCTTTGACTCACCATAGCATCTCTTTGCTACCAATTCTCCTCAACTTGCATAGTTAATTAACTTCCAGGTGTCCACTACACAGTGAAGCAATGTAGAGAGAAAATGAATAAGCTGGAGCTGGATTACATCACTTCAGAGTTCCCATTACCTGTGCAAATGCACCTCCCCAGTAGGTGCTTACCCCCAGGTAGTGCTCAGATCTGTATCCTAATTGTAACCTTCACAATCAAACGCCAACTCTAACCATTAAACCGAGTCTCAACCTCGAACAGCCACTCAAACATTTGAGTTCGATCATTATGGTACAGGCTTCCAGTTTTCTGACCCTATGAATATAGTAAAACAAGAAACAACATTCACACTGTCCCATTTGTTCAACTAAAAAAGCATGCCTGCCAGGTCTCAGTCCACTTAATGGCTGTCTAATGTCTTCTTGCATTTGGGAACTTTGAAACAAACAGCATTTCTCTAAGACCCTATCTTATTCATTTATAATATGTAAAGTCTGAATTCTGATATTGACAGAAGAATTCTTGTGTAGGACAGAGTTAGTAGTTTATGTTTAAAAACTTTGCAACAACACACCTATCATTGTTTTATTCAGTGCATCAAAAATGAATCTGAACTGCTGCAGGCTGTTACCATGAGCAGACACTCAATTCTCCTCGGTTCCAGGGATTGGACAACAGCTAAGCCCACATGGGTCCTATTCTGAAAAGAACAACTCCAGCTGTACAGGATATGAGGCAAATATATAATCTAATAGCCCTTTTATGAGGAGTGCATCTCTGTGAATCTGACTCACGTGGGAACTGAGAACAAGTGTATGACACATATCTGTGGCTTGGTTTAGTGCAAACTATGGAAGAGGTAAAAGAAGTAGATGGATTTTTTGTGTACATCAGTAAAAAGGTTTCATAGGTGGAATTGTTTCATCTGCAATAATATGAGTAAAACACAACCAAAATTTAGTTCCTTTGAGTTTAATTGAAGCAGTAAAAGTCTTTTAGTGGATTCTGAAAACCAGCTGGCCAGAAGACATCCACTTTGTTTTAAATCCCTTCCCAGATAACACGTTAATGGGACATGAGTTAAGCCAATTATCCGTGGCAATTCCTGCAGATTAAAGGCTAGTAGTGGGGAATGATTTCCCTCCATCACTTGGGGATGTTTTGTAAAAGGCTGAGGGGAAGTGCAGTCTGATGTTTGGCTTACCTTTGCTGCTCTCTGCCTGTTTATCATTGACATGTGGGAGTGGGGAGGACTTTGTGTCTTTCTGTGAAAGTGGGAGAGAATTTAAGTCACTTTTACAGCAAAGCTAAGTTTTAGTTTCTTGTTTGTTTTTTTTCCAAAACAAGTAAAAACCACATGTACCTTGTCACTTCCATCTGTCTTCCGTGTCCTCTTCATGATCTCCTCCAGACGCTAAGAAAGGGGGAAAAAAAAGGAATAGAATCAGGGAAAAGGCCACATAGAACCAAATACCAATAAGCAGTTGTAGATTTTGGACACCAACATATCAAGGGATATTGGCAGTTCTGTGATATCATATGCACTTTATTAATACAACTTTCATAAAAAAATATTTGGTTTACCTTGGTGAAAAATTTGGTTAAGCTTAGTCAGCTAGACTGGACCACACACCTTATGAAACTGTTTTGATAGAAACTGAGGGTTCACCTTTCACGGTTCATTCGTTTTTTTCAGCAGTGAAAAAGGTCATTATGCTTGAGGTAAACTGAGGCATGTCAGGTTGTCAGCTAAACCAATAATGGTGAGACTGTACTATGCTGAAATACAGAGAACTCCGCATGGCTAATATGTATGCACAGAAGTTTGAACAAGATGCAAATTTCATTTGAGGACACAGCTAGCCTTTGACAGTTAGATCATCAGTTAGCTGCAGCTGCCACTCATAAAAGTGAGGTATTTTTAAGATCCAAGATCTTTTATGGAGAACTCACATGCTCATAGCTTTGGCATCTAGTTTGGCTGCAAAATGTCTGCTTCAGGAGTGAAGAGTTTTGTCTAACAAGTTGTTCTGCTGACACTTATAACCACCTGTGTTTCATTGAGGTAATAAGAGTGGGTCAGTTGGTTGTGGTAGAGGACCGTAAAGAAGTTTTGTGCAGTGTGACTAAGCTGCAAGTCTTTGGGGCAGAGGACATGCAGTTCCTGTTGGGTAATTCCTGCCCACAGCCAGACTTCAGCTGGCTGAACTAGGCCTGGCACGCCTAGATAAAAGCGTTTCACACATGAAGAGAAGATGAGGAGAGGGAAAGAAAGGCTTAGCTAGCCTGCAGAGGCGTGATCTTATGTGTGCAATATACTTGAGTACATGTTCACAATAGACACACATATCACGTACACATATGAAGAGACCCACACGCAGATGACTGGCACAGCTAGCTCGCTGTTATTAGTGTTATATATAGCGTCATACTCACACAGATTCTAAGTCCTATTAAATCATGGCATGCAGACAGCCGATCCAGGATAAGCCAAAAACATCATTCATCTTGTTTCGGGAACTCAAATTTCAAGCCTGCATTTGTCATGTAAAAAGGGCAGACCACAGGATGAGTGGATCTTAGAATATACCACCGCTGGGGAGGAGAGCTTTTGTAAAGTGACTACAGAATTGATTTTGGCATTACTCTGAGAGGTATGCCATAAGAGAACATTTTCCTCATTCAAGTCAAGTACTTAGAGATACTGTATTTTTAAAAGGAACAGTTCAGCCCCAAATCTAATTTACTAGCATGTAATGCTACTCATCCATCCAGATTGCCAGGCCTTGTCATGAATATAAAGGAACATGATGGCACATGCCTCGTGGTGTCCAAAGTGCCAACAAGTGCATTTTAAAAACTCAGTAGCAATGTCTCCTTCAAGAAATAATGACTCAAATTAAAAAAAAACAAAAAACATGCAGCACAGCTGAGGGTGGACACCATTAATGTTTTCATCCTGTCCTGCTGTCACTACCATGAGCCTCTTGTCACAGGTGGATGGATGCTTTCTTCTGCAGAGTGATATCGTGCAGGTTGGTGGAACTACATGAAACCGCTCATAACAAAGTTTATTTATTTATTTACTAGTAATTAGGTCATGATTTCTGTAAAGAGACAATTGCTGCTGAGTTTTTCCACATGTATTACATGGATTGAGCGCCAAACACACGAAAAGTGTCATTTAATTCGATTTGTTCAAGAGAAGGCAGACATTTCTACAATCTAAAAAAACAGGGTAAGTCCCACCAAAAACAGACAAATAGCACTACAGACCAGGTAGAAAAAAATACCTATATTATTTTGGCCTTTTATTTCTAGGATTTTTTTGCATTTATAATCCTTTATGTCTACTTTACAGGCCATAAATCTCCATTTCCTTTTTGAATTGAGTTACTTGGCTGAAAGAACAACATTGGCAGGATAGATGCATGGCCCTACCTTTTTCCTCTCCAGCCTCTCCTGCTCCTCCTTCTGGAAGTGTTTCTCCCTCTCCAGACGCTGCTTCTCCGCCTCCTCACGAGCTCTAGCCTCAGCTTCTTCTTTCTGAAACAGACACAGGCAAGAATCCAACCACAAGTTTAATGCCTGCAGAAGTGGAAAAAAAACTTCAGCCAAAATAACATGCCTTTTACATAACAAGGGTGTGGTTGCTCCCTGCAATTATTGTCTACAACCACAAAAGGGATATTTTCCTGTACCTTTGAGCCAAAAAAGATCTATTTTCAACATTTACAGGCTCATGAGGGCAATTCAAAGTGAAAGACAACACTTAAGCCTTTGCATAATTCTACTGAATCATGTTTAACCACAAATGCCACTTTGGTGACAGACCACAAGGGGGAGACAAAGCACCCTGATCTGCAATTTACATCAATATGGCAGTGACACAATTAATCATGTTACGGGTCTCCAGAGCAAACACTCCAATGAATAGCCACATTCTCCGTTTCATCGGAAATCTGTTTCTGCTTATCAAGCTTCATTCTCAACCAGTTCTCTGCAGCCACCTTACACAAACACACGAAGAGTCAATATTGCTCTGGCAGGTTGTTTGACAAACTGACAGGTTTAAAGGTGTCACATTCACTGTGGCTACTTGTTCAATAGATTGGATTAATATTTACCTATAAAAGACAACAACATCCAAAAATGGGTGACTGGGTTTGTAGGATGAACCTGATATCAGACGAGGTCAGTGTGAGTTGCAGAAGAAAAGGCCTCAAATTGTCTTCCAAATTCAGGGGGAGTATATGTTTTTGGTATGGTGGGAAAAGTGGGACAATGTGACGATACAGTGAGTTATCATGTAGTTACGGCTGCTGCTTGATGCTTATCTAAATAACCCAATCTGATGAGTGACTACAAGGCTCCTCCTTCACATGTCTACATTCAGACAGTCTGTATACCTGTTTCTGCAGGCGTAGGTTCTCCTCCTGCTCAGCTATGGCTCTCTCCTGGGCCTCCTTCTCCTCCTGCAGCCTCTTTGCTTCATCCCTCTTTCGCTGCTCCTCAGCCATGGCTCGTGCCTCCTCTTCCCTCTGTCGTCTCTCCTCTGCCTCCCTCGCTATGCGCTCCTCTCTCAGGATCCTGAGGAGTTTGGATACAAGGCTAGGATAAGATTTTTTTTTTTTTTTTTAAAAACCTTTTATTTAATCAGAAGTCCCTTGGGATTAAAATCTCTTTTTCAAGGGAAACCTTTTATTCACAAATCATCTGCCAAATGCTCTGAATGTGGTAAACAATTTAAAACATAAATGATTACATTTCCTCATGGGTTTCTACTTTTTCCTGCTGAGCTGACATTGAAGTGTAAGCAACAGGAAAGAAAAAGGAAACAACTGGAATTATGAGTGCCAAAAAAAGATCAAATCAGTTCCCAGGCAGTAACTAGTGACTTGGTGTGGTCAAAATCAAAGTTCCAGATGTGTAACCATCAGGAGCTAGTGCAGCGTGAAGACTCATCTTGAATGTGCTTTGAGAATCCATTCAGCCCTTCATGATTTGTCTCTTTTTATAATTTACATAGAAAATACCTAAATGTCCTCAGTAAGGTTTATTTGCTGTGTTAAACAACTATTACTGCATATTCTACAGCATCCTTCCCAGAATGATAATGCATTGATATATGCAAAATGTTGCATTTGGCTGAATAAGACATTACAAATGTGCTTTTTAATAATGACTTCCCCTTTGTACAATTCCTGACAGCTGACAAGAAAAGGAGAGTATCGTACAGTTAAAAGAAAATGCCCATAAGTTGGAACACAGCTTTGGAATTACAGGCATGTTAAATATTTCTCTCTCTCTGTAACACAACTTGACACATCTTTGTCAGACCTTGCATAGTCACTGCCTTTTGGGGTTTTGATGCATTTTAAAAAAAAAAAAAAAAAAAAAAAAAAAAAAAAAAAAAAAAAAACCACAATGAACTAATATCTGTTAAGAGTTCCATCTAAACTGTGCAACTGTTTTCCATATCAATATATCTTCTTTCTACATATATTCATTAGCCTTCCTGACAGGCACATTTCCAACATATATCAAACTACAGTAGTTTTTCAGAGTTACAGTAAGACATACACCCCAAAGAGAACATGTATTTATTCTATCTGGCAGATACACAGTACAGTACACAATGTTCATCCCTTGCTATTCACTTCTTAGACCATTTCTGCAGGAATGTATTAAATGAGATAGGGATCCTAAAATGACTATAATGGGCATGCCAGGATCAAACAGCATCAATAACTTTACTTCTTAGTACACAGTAAATTTGTGGGTTATTAAAGCAAACTGAAAATACTGTTTGTAGGTAATGTGGGACAGAAGGGTATACTAGGAGGGAAGTACAACACAGCCAGGCTTTCTTTGCATTAGCAATGTTAGTTATCAACTTTCTTTGTTAAGCCGGGCTTTCTGCTTCAGGCTCTGTGGGCACTCACATAAAAAGGGGTGTTTGACATGTCATATGAATCTTTTTCCACCAAAAATTATCCCTATGAGTGCCACCTACTCCAATCAAAGAGGTTATCAAATGATGATGATAAAATGGTGATAAAAATATATGAAGAACACTGTTGCAAATAAAACAGGAAATGAATGCTTAATTAGTGCACAGAGTGGTAAAATAAACATTTTAATTTGAGTTAATTATTTTAATGCTGAATGTGCTCTCGGTGCTGCTGTTTATTTCTAACATGAAACTTTACACCCTAAATGTACCACATCACAGAGTTCAAACATATAGTGACACAAACAAGAGTAATGAGACATGTGGGTGATGACCCATCTCAAACTTGTTTCAAGTGGCTACAGCCTGTTTTATGGCACACTAAAAGAATATAAACTGATGATGCCTAGGAGGTACAATCGGAAATTAGTTTGGAAATTTATGATTGTATGCTTTAATTATGTAAACCATGTATTATTAATATAACAATATGGTCGGTGGCTGATTTTTTTTCTGATTGTGTTTTGGCATAAAGGAGGAATACATAAAAAACACAAACAAAAATCTTCATTATAAAAAAAAAACTTTTGTTTTTAGCTCTTCTACCACTCATGTAAACCATCTGTAGTTTTCAGTAAAACCTGAAAAAGCAGTGGTATGGTCCCTGAAAGCTGTGTTAAACATAGGCAAAAATTAATAGCTTACCCAATGACAGACAAAGGAATCACACACAGTCCTGCAGACAACAGGAAAACAAAGCCAGGGCACCATGCCACTGTAGCAGCATAAATACTGTTGAAGACTCCAGTCGAGACATTGCTGGTTAAAATCTCCAAAAAGTAAATAAAGGCAAACAGGGCTCCTGCAAAAATAAATAAATAAATAATAAATACCCACTAAGGAGGTTAAAGGGTTACATGATGCCTAAACATTAGCAGTTTAGTTCTGGCAAATCCAACAGAAACTTGGAGTGCTTTGTTTTTTTAAGTGCACCCTGAAGCTGCTGGAACGTGCTATCCAGACTCTGGCATTACAAACACACTCAGACATGGTTCTATGGTTCAAGTAAAGCTCTAAACTCACTCACCCTGCTCATACTTGGAGATGATCTCTGACATCATGGAGCGCAGAACAGGAAATGGCATTTTACACAGAAGCATTGATGCAGTTGCTGGGGGAAATGCATAACAGACAATTACATTTATACTATATTTCATATTTAAGCAGTTATAATGCAACTACATCAAACTCTGGGTAAAACAGCTAGTATTCTGCTAGAGTAGACATATGTAGTTTTCTTCCTTTTCATAGCACTGGGAGCAAATAAAATTTGAACAGCAGTTTTACTGAAAAGCGGTAAGGAAAAGATTTCACAACAGACTCCAACATGATCAGCTCATTATTACTCATAATGGCAGAGCAACACAAACACACCAGCGTTGCCATTACAACGGGCACTGTGTGCAGATGTATTAAGTGAGCAACTTCCAGAGTTAGAGTATTCCGATTGCCCAATTCAGACTGCTAAAAACTGGTATTAACAGACATGGCTTCAAGTGATTTTCTTCACTATACAGGAGAATCAAAAATTTTTTAAATCATTGGTACGAGCAGCACAGTAGTTTTGTGTGTCCCCCTCACCTATAAACATCAACGAAGTGGTCTTAGCAAATGCTGCAGTGATCATGCCTGATGCCAGAGACAGGATCCCCAACAGGACAATGAACAGCTGTGGTACACCACATTTTGTGAACACTGACACTCCCACAAAACTGGCCATGAACACAGTGGAGGACAGTGCTGAGCCGTAGCCAATCAAAATCTCAGTCCAGCACAGTGGTTCATTGAGCTCATACAGTGTTATCATAGAGATCCCTCCAAAATAGGCAAAGGACAAGCTGGTAAAGATAAATAGCAGGAGGGCCAAAGCAATTTTACAACTGCGGCTGGCCCCTGCAAGCATCTGGTAGACCCCACAGACCATCTGTTTTATGGCTGAGCGCTGAGGTGACAAATCTATAACAACATCATCAGTTGGAGCCTTCATAGTCTCCTCAAGGATAAACACTGCATAGAGTAGGCTCAAACACAGAATCAATGAAGAGGTTAGGAAAGGCCAGTTAAATCCTGCAGCTTTTAGGAAATAGCCTGTTGATATTGAAGCTCCCCCAGCCAACAAGCCAATCATCATGTCCACTCCAGCCATGCGCATCGTCTTCTGATGACAGGTCTCGCACATGTCTGCTATATAGGCCAAACAGCCCCCCAGAAATGTGCCCAAACCACCACACAGAGAACTGAGAATTGAGGAGCCAATGAGTAAGTAAATGTTGAGCTCAAAATAGGACACAGTCAGGTAGGCCAAGGTATTGATCAACATCCCAATCACAGGCATGATGATAGTGATCTTGCGTCCTGCTTGGTCGCTATAGGTCACCAGCAAGAGAATGACCACCAAAGATGGGATTGTGCAGAGGACCTCTGTGTAAAGGGAGAAGAGAGATGCCTGCCTCTGTACCTCCTAGAAATGCAAAAAGAGAGAGAGAAAAATAGTTAGTCAAAAAAGAAAAAGTTTAACTGCAAAAGCAGGTGTCACATAGTTAAATACTGCATTAAACTCTTTAGGAATTACAGCCATTGTTGTACATAGTGTCCCATTTTCAGAGGCTCAAAAGTCATTGGATAATTAACTGAAAAAACAGCTTCATGTTCCCTCATTATTCCACAGCAAATTAAGCAGATAAAAGACTTGGAGTTGATTCTCAATAGGAGGCCACAGCGCAAATGCATAATGACACCAAGCATATTGCAAAAGAAACCCAAGAGTTCCTCAAGGCAAAGAAATTAGATATTCTTCAACAACTAAGTCAGTCACCTGATCTTAACCCAACAGAGCATGCTTTTCAGTTACTGAAGACAAAACTGAAGGCAGAGAGACCCACAAATGAGCAACAACTGAAGGTGGCTGCAGTAAATGCTGAGCAGAGCAGCTCAAGGGAGGAAACACAGCATTTGGTGATGTCCATGACTTCTAGACTTCAGGCAGTCATTGACTGCAAAGGATTTTCATCCAAGTATTAAAAACAATTCTTATACTTAAAATTGTTAGTTTGTCCAGTTACTTTCAACTCTCTGAAAACTGAAGACAGTATAAAAATTTGTAATTCATAAACAGTTAATGCAAAATTTTTGTACAACCCATTGATTCTGCATTCTTAGCTCACTTCATGGAAGGGAATGAAAAAAAATGGTATGGTTGGTAATGAGAATATTACATTGGTGGGAGTTTTATTAATGAATCCTCAATTAATCCAGTGATTAATGACAAACCTCATGACTGTTTGAGTTGTTGCTGCTGCTGTTGGCTGTACATCGGGACACGTCAGAGATGGGATAGGTGGTGTTTGTCATCTGCAGCCAGAGCCTCCGGTAAACATACTGCTGCATAAGTGGATAGGTGAGGAAATAGGAAAAAGCGCACAGGGCCATCACAGGTTCCAAAAGGACAAGACGCTTCATTCTGAGGGGGCTGAAAGATTCCCTGAACAAGAAATGAAGACAATATTTAGATTTGAACACAAGTAACAACTTAAACCTGCTCACTGCACATGCCTGAGCAAAACATGGCCATGTCTGTACTGCAGTTTAAAATTTGTTTGGCTGGGTTTGTATTTTATATTATCAGGGAGATTCTATGCATTATATTACTGATCCAACGTGGTACGGTACCATACATTCTGTAGTATTCTACTCCAACTGTGGTACTGTACCATGTATGGCTAGTACTCAAGTTTGTGTGACAATTGGAGATATTTATCATAAGCCTGTGTCACACACACTCTGGTGCAATATTTAATCACAGAACTTGTAGTAAAATACCAACACTGGATAACATATTAATTAAAAACATAAACAATAATCTTTAATCAGTAGTCATATTTTCTGTCAGTCCTGTCAAATATTTAGTAAACATAGAATTGAACGTGTAAATATAGTTGCTTTCAGATGGCAGGATCTTTTTCATACTTGTAGTAACTGTTAGAGGAAACATCCTTTTTTTCCTGTGTCTACACTGCAGGAACTGGGGGCCATTATAGTACTTAGAACTCTGTTTTGTGGGTCCCATTCAGCCCCTACAACAGAGTACGGACTTTCCAAGCTCAAAGACATAAGAAAGTTAAGTGTACAGCATTTGGTCAACACATGAATGAAGCATTGGCAGCCAGCAAAAAAGTGTTAAAAAAAACAAAACTGTTCTTAAGAAATTGAGTAAAACACACAGATGAACAATCAGTGAAGCCCATTTTTCCCCTCAAAGTTAAATACAGAAAACCATTTTGACTAAGTATTCCCCCTTTCCTTGCTACCAGGCATCCACCACACACCACATGGCGATGTAATGTGAGAGAAACTGAAGAAGCTCAAACAGCACTACAAGAAAGTAAAAGTACCCAGTGCTGAGCAGCTACTTAATCACTTCCTATTAGCAGCATGAATGCAAACAGAAATGAGCTTTTGGGTATGTTCTTGGAGGAGTTCCCCAGTGTGTTGTCACCAACAGCTAGTCCCCAAGAACTGACTGGTTGTTGAACACCAAACCAGAATTTAATAGAGACTAAAAGGACATGCTGAAATATGCCAAAATTCCATAGTAGATACAATAGTACTTCAGACTAATCCATCCATCCATCACATGAATTAAGCAGCAAAGACAAACATTATTTTAACTAGTTCTATTCATTGTCTACAGTGTGAAAATATGAAAACCAATGAAAGATGTTAACTTATGAAAAGATGTAGACTATTAAATTTTCCTGTGTAAAATAAGAGAAAGATTTATACGTGCGTTTCTTTTTCCCCCAGTGAGAGTTTGCATTTAAAAATAATAGAAAACCAATGTCCCAGCATCACATCTGGGCTAGTGATCATACTGAAAATGTCACTTTAATAGTTTATGAAAGAGGAAGGAGGCACTGCTTGGCTCTGATGGCTGATTTGACAGGTGTTCTTTAGTTGAGCAGACAGAAGTACCAAAAAAAAAAAAATTAGATCCAGAAAGCAGGTTTTACAAACTAACTCAAACTTTAAACTCTGAAATAAGAAACTCGTGAAACTTTCAGTTCCAGAAAATCTGATCAGAGATGGTTCAATCAGCACACTGTTTTAAGCCGGTGCATGAGTAGAGAAAGAAAACAGTCATCACTGGAGCTCCAATACCAGGATTCACCATGGCAACAAGTAAATAAAGAGGAGAGCCTCCACTGTAATCCAGTCAATGGAAGGAATATTAATCCATGTCAATGTGGACCATGACATGCATCTTTAAAAAAAAAAAAAAAAAACAGAAGGAAT
>VUQI01018661.1:1148-12490 GCA_015106735.1 Paratilapia polleni | reverse complement strand
CTTTTTTTTTTTTTTTTTTTTTTTTTTTTTTTTTTTTTTTGTAGAAAGGCAAGATGGATGTCTGGAGTTTGTCAAGCGGCATTTAAAGGACTTTGAGAACCAGACTTTTTTTTTTCTAAGACCAAAATTAAAATACAACACAAAGGAGAAAGGGCAGAGTGCATGCAACCTGTTCTGCTCATTTTTCAACGCAAGTCTCTAACTGTGCACAGACCTTCACCCCAGAGATGTCAATGTCTTTAAAAAGAAAAAAAAAAAGACTTTGACACGCCCACCTCCATGTATTGCCTTTGTGCAGTCTAGTTTCAATTCTTCACCTATTTTCTTTTTCAGTACAAACTTCAGTTAGATCTTTGTGGACCTAACTGATAAAAACACATCTACAAAAATAGCTGTCTTTTCTTAAGCAAATCTAATCCTAGCTGTCTAACCCTTGGAGCTTAAGAAAAGTGTCTCCTGTATAACTCCCTCACTGATCTCAGTGGAGTTGTTTGTGGTAACTGATTAATCTCTGAAGCCACCCTTGATTTGGTCTTTCTGGGTCTGACTGTCATCCATTTTTTTTTTAGATGACACGCTTTTGACAATATACCCACTACGGAGGATGAAAGAGTGTATTCTTTGTACAAACAAACTTTTTCGTTGAGAAAATTGCACCTTTTCTCTGAACTCACGTCACATGTTTTTGGAACTAACCAAGTCCACAGTAATATATAGTGGATTTCTAAAGCCAGTTAATTTGTTTAGATTTGTGCAAAATCTGTTCTTTCTTTGGATCAAATATAATTTTATATTATAAAGGCTCAGATAAGATAGGGCCAGCAAAAAAGAAAGGTAAATGATGTAGCAGTCGCAAAAGAGCAAAGATGGGAATGGGAAGTTTTGTGGGTGACCTACTAACAGTGCAAAAATGTATGAACATGGACACATCCAGTTCGTTTCAGTAATTCAACAACAAATAATCTACTAACAAACATAAAACATATATGCTTAGGATTTATGCATGTGTTTCACTCCAGAAACAGCATCACAGTTCACATCACGTAAATGCACATAACAGAATCCATATGTTCTGATATCAGGGCGAACTCTTCTGTAAGAAAGTAATGGAATTATCCAGAGAAGAGCTGCTTTAATACAAAATCAGGATGCAGAAAATCAGAAATCTGCATAAAAGCAAAACATGAATCATTGCTTACCGCCAGACTCTATCAGATACTTATGTTAGTGAAGTTACTACTACTATGCCATTGCATAGCTTTCATTTTTTTCCTGCATGTTATGTGATGCTGCGAGTATTTATTAAAGTCAAAGGGCAGAATCTGACACACAGTCACCTGTGGACAACAGTTTCGGCAAAATCTGAATCTGTTTCAGCTATGTCTGAGTCACAATAAGTGTTTTGAAAAATATTTTAGCATATCTGAAAGAATTAAAAATAAAAACCAAATACACGACAATCCATTTGTGATGTTGCAGAGCTCTGTGTGTGCAAACTGCTGAGTAAAGACATTCAGAGGCTTTTGTGTTCCCTGTTGTTTTCATTGTGGACTGCTTTCTGTGTAGAAATGTGACTGAAAACCAGAAGCACTGCAACTCACTATGTTCACTCTAAAGAGTAACTTGACTGCCTACAATACGTCTATAGCCTTTATGTCTTGTATTGGGCAGCTGTTCTTCAGTGAGTCATCCATCTGTGCCAGTAAGTTGCTCTGATAACATCTCCCTGGCACTCTAAATGAACTGTTGCTTCTACCAGCAACCATTATGCAGATGCAAAATAAGACGTTTTTCCTCCAGAGATCAATAGTGGTGCAATTTGCAGTAAATTACGTACTGCAAACCTTACTCATTATGTTTTTATATGATTGATTCAAATACTTTCCTCCTAAGATTTTTCACTGTGAAAGTGAAACTTCTTCCCGCGCAATAAGGCAGCAGCAAAAAATAACTGTTACCATGGCTTTCGGTCACAAACTTGTCAATGAACTTCTTTAGTAAAGCTGGAGGGAGAGAACTCCAACAAAATGCAGATTTTCTCTAAGTCTCAAAGTCCAAAAAACATGAGAAATGATATAATCCAAAAATTAAAAAACTACAAGCTAGACATTAAATCCAAAGAGAGGAACTGGGCAGGACAAGAGGGAACAGAAACAGACACAAAGCAGACGATGTGATAAAAGAGAAAGGGAGGACTTGATTATACAGTATATAGCCTATACTGAGGGCTAACTGACAACAAGAAACAAGAGACGCAGGTGAAAACAGTGAAGGTAATCAGATAATCATCAAAACTAAAAGAAAGAAAAACTAAAAGAAAACTAACTATTAAAATAAAACAGGAAACAACCCAAAGCATACCTACTAAACACAAAGACAATGGAGAGGAAATAAACGTAATATAGAGGAACCGTGGGGAGGCAGGAAACTCGAAGCAGAAGCCAAAATGTTATACAAAACTGAAATCACCCACAAAAATGCCAAAGCAGGAAGTCAAAACTTAAAGATAAAAATCAAAGAACTTCATGAACTGCAGCAGCAGCAGCAGCAGCAGCAAAGAAACAGAAACTGACATTCCCCAGCATAAACCAAGAGTCCAAACCACAAAAAATAACAAAATCCCAGGGACCATGACAGACAGGAGTTTTTTAAAGCCAAAAGAGGGTTTTACCCTGGCAATAAACACCAGTAAATCTGACCCTACAGGAGAATGAATTTTAGACTGTCCAAATAAACCCCAAATTTACTCGCTTTCCGATAAATGTGTAAATAAGACAGTACTTGCTAACAAGTTAGCTGTTCACAGACATTTATAAGGTGATACTATATCAGTGTTGTTTGTTGTTGCTTGTCGAATTGCCTCAAAGCAGCCCAAAACATAAAATAATACTGCTTTAAATACACGTGAATGCACTCACTCTTTTTTTCTAGCTGTATTGTACTGGCATTTATTTCTTCTGCTAGCCCACATTGTATTAGTGCTCAAATATCAGTCACTTTTATGGCAGACATAAACTCGTAATAGACTGATTAGAGATAAATATACAATAAAGTATTTTGTATTTTATTTTGTGACATTTCATGCATTACTAGCTAAAAACAAATCTAAACAATTGTAAGGGCTGTAGTTGAACATTGTGTTGTTGCAGTTAATGAAAAAAAATGCTGATTAGATTGAGCAACAAACCCCTTCTACAGTTATAACACATCATCATGTTTTATTACTTTGTTTCAATCAGCAGCTGCCTGGAAATAATTTAAGAACAACTTCCTCCAAATGTTTAATCACTAATGCAGAATCTGCTTGTGCATTGTTTTGGTAAGCCTCAGACTTTCTGCTTTGCACAGCAAATTCATAAAAACATGCTTTAATCTTTAGTTTTATCATCGTGTCTTTACTGAATTCACTGGAACTGCTGGAAATTTTTATTGCGTTTATCTCTGAGAGGACTTTATCAGTCAGCATTACGTGAAGATGGAGGGGAAATACTGCCATAAAAGAGTCCTGAGCTGGAAGAACCTATTTGTTTTTAATCATTACGTTTTAGTGTTCAGGAAGTGTATAACTGTTCCCATTTACAGTCAGTGCTCTCTCACACACACAGTAAGTTTCTCTACTGACTTACATCAAAACATTCACCCAAAAATCCATAATTTCTCATTTTTCTACACACACAGCAGACCATGTAATCAAAACCATTTTATCACATTATCACAAATGCTAGGGTTCAGGTGCATTTAGTCAAAATGCCTTTGCCACAGCTGTACATGCTTTTTAGTATTTTGCGATTCTTAAGAAATCAGAATTATGGGAAGCACCATATGTGTTGCGATATTTTGGAGATGGTTGCTGTTTGAAATACATTGATGGACAGAGGAGAAGTGGTTAATGATGCAAGAGAGGCTTCTTCTGGGTGTTACTATCAACTATTTTTTTTCCCACCACAAAAACTTTTTGTCTACTGAGTAACACAAATTGAGCTGATACGTGCTTTCTGTTAGCTAGAAGCCCACCTCCACATCAAAAGCCTCTTCTATTTTATGGCTTCAAATTTGGGTGAAGTGTTGTGTTTTTTTATAAAGCTGCAAAGGACTGAAAATCAAAACTGAGTGACAAAGTACTTACCGGGTATTTACTTTTATGGGATTGCTGCTCATTTAATTAGTGTTTACAAGCATGTTGGTTCAGCCATTAAAACCTACTCCAGAATCCATCCCTGCCTACAGCAGATCCTGTTAAGTCCCTGTTAAAATGCCAGGTTTTTGTGAAGTAAAAAAGTGAGACCAAGATAAATCATTTCAGAGCTTCTTCCACATTTAATGTGTCCTATAACCTGTACAATTCAACTGAAAAACAAACCAAAACCTTTTAGTTTACGGACTTTACTTTCTAGCAGGAGTTACTTAACGTTTAACTTAGTAGTATCTTACAGCAAAAGTCATGGTCTGCAGAGAGCTTACAAAGCGGAGAAAAATCTCCAAGTCCAGCTAGATTTTGCAGCAACGTACATCAAGCCTTGCAAAAGCATGTGGGAAAATGTGCTGTGGTCTGATGAGACCAAGGTTGAAATTTTTGGCTATAATTCCAATGGCTTCACCAGAAGAAGATTAAAGTTTTGGAAAGGCCGAGCCAGAGCCAGACCTGAATCCAACTGAAAATCTGTGAGGTGGTCTGAAAAAGGCTGTGAACAGGAGTTGCTCTTGCAATTTGACAGGTTTGGAGCCCTTCTGCAAGGAAGTGTGGGCAAATATCACAAAGTTAAGATGTGCCATGCTGATAGACTCCTACTCAAAATAACTGAATGCTGTACTAAAATCAAAAGGTGCTTCATTAAGGTGTTAGTTTAAGGGTGTGCATATTTATGCAACCAGGCTATAGTAAAAGATTTTAGGTTTTTTTTTCCCCAACTGAGTTATATAGGTCACATTAAAGGTGGAAAAAGTTCTTAAATTCTTTTACATCACAAAAACCTGGCACTTTAACAGGAGTGTGTGGACTTTTTATATCATGATACATGATAGTTTCACTAGATGGTGCCATTGTAGTTCTCATGCCCGCTCATGGTGCAAGCTGTGGACTTGGTCTCTTAATGAATCTGTGAAATTAGATTTACTTATGTGGCGAATCTTGGTTTCAAAGGGTCACAAAGAAAGAAAACACAAACAAAAGACACAGAAAAAAAGCAATATTTGCTGATATTTTATTACAGGGATGGATTTTATAGTTTCCTTTCTCCTGTCTTATCTACAGAACTGTTAGCCTAATGTTCTGGGTCACAGTGATTTATCTCCTAAGAGAATCTGATGTTTGCCAAGAAACATGCAGAAATGGAATTAATGATAGTCATTGATCAAGCTGTTGTCGCTGTAAAGGTAATACTCGTATACTGAACTCAATTTAACAAGGAAAGGGCCACAAAAATATCAAAATAGTGGCCAAAATAGTGCATAAACATTTGAGTACAACTGTTCAACACTCGTGTTTTACGCTTTTTGTTCTGCTTGAAGAAAACTTTGGTTGCAAACGAGGTAAATCTACTGATGAGTGATCCCTTGTCAATAATACTGTAGATCCATTGCTTCATCCAGCTGTCCCAGAAAATTCCCATCACCCATTCAATCCAAGAAAAAAGCCTCCCCCTGAAACTAAACTCCCCAGCTCTGACGATGCTATACTCCACATCACAACCTCCTGCCTCCCAACAGAACCACAAACCACACACGCTCAAAACGAGAGTTAACCCCCCATCAAAACGTATGATCTCCTTCGTGTGCCCCACCACCACCCTCCTCCAGCCCCCCACACTTCCTCCTTCAGTGTCAACCTCTCAGACCAACAGAGCTTCATCATTTGGTAATTAATATTCTAGGAAAGAGGGGAGCATCAGGAAACAATTATTCAATAATGTATGAATGTAAATGCACACTGCGTCCACACAAAACACACACACACACACACACACATATGCACAAGCACATATACATCACTGTGATCGACTCTTCCTCTCTTCCAAGATCAGATTACCTTCATACATTTAATACAACTGGAGTGAAAGCAGCGAATGTGCTGGCTTACATACAAACGTTCAGATTCAGCTGTAATTGCAAATAGGTCACAGGTCTGACTGCCACATAAGCTTTAAGCTCTGGAGAGTTAACCTACATATTCTTTTCTTAACTAGATGACATAGTGTACAGTGATGTTGGGCAAGGTGGTTAATATTAGATGTTGATGTGCTGAAAAGCTAAAAAGATACAACTGGGATTGTGTGGTCCAGTCTGAAACCTCACTGGAGTCTAACACAACTCCAGTCAACATCCACATACTCTCTGCTGGCACTGACCCAGTCTGTTTGGTAATTGGGATCAGATGAGTGGCAGCAAAAGCGAAGCGACCTGGGTTCCTCCAGGACCCGCGGTAACCTGGAAGCATTTATTTTATGGAAAAGATGTTTAGTTAAAGTGCAGCACTGCAGCCTAAAGCCCGGCCCCTCTAATGACCCTCCAGTTCTCTTGCCCAGGCCTGGAGACAGAGCCCTGTGATGGATATGACTGGTGAAACAGGGACACACACACACACATATGCTTCCAACACTGCGCAATGTGATGGATATGACTGGTGAAAGCTCTGAACACTGCTTCCTGAGTCCTTCACTTCCTTCCTCACAGGCCTCGGTCAGCCAAGCTGAGCCGGGTTTCACTAGACTAGGGCTGGATTGGGTTGCAGATTAACAGGCTTCCTGTCCAGTCCGTTGGCTGCGTTCATCTGCTTTCCTAACGGTCACTTTTATTGATGACCAAGCAGTGATGTTATTAAGGATGAATGGGTCTCTTCAGGATGGATGAGATCCTGGAGGCTAGCCTGGTGTGTGGAGAAAACATCTCTTACCAGTGTAGAAAAACAAAATCACATTTCTGTTACACATACACTTTCCTTTCAACAGTCATTATCCCTCATTATTTCTTTCATATAGGTTTCATCTTGAGGATTTACATAGTACAAATGGTGTCAAATTTACTTAAGTAGTTGTTGCACAGGAAAAAAAAACCCCACAATATATTTCTCGATTTATTGCAATATAATTTTTGTTGAGCCTTACTTCTTAAAAATGTCTTGAAACCAGTGATCAAGAGTATGATATTTTGATATTTACAAGTGTTCTTTTTAGTAATTTAATTCTTAACAGTCTTACTAAATCTATGGATTTGCTTAAAATATTCCCTCTGCACAATGTCAGATATTTTTGTTTATTTTACCATAAGAAAATGTGACTTAATGGCCTTTTGTTATTTTACCTGTTGTAGATATAATGCAGCATGGTTTTGTACAATAATTGGGTGTAGACAAGCCTCTATTAATCTTTGCATTTGAAATGCAAAAAAAAAAAAGAAAAGAAAAGAAAAACAACAAACAAAAAAGAGCTGTTAGAAATAACAAAAGGTTATTTTCTTCTGACCAGACTGTCCAAAAATACATTACAAGATTTTATACATATATAGATATATTTGCAAACCAAGTCCATTGTCATTCCCTCCACCATCTCATCACTACAAATCTCCAACACCACCCACCCCACACCTCTCATCCTCCCTCCTTCCCTCTCCCTCTTTCTCCCTCTCTCCTGCTGGCAGCCCTTGATTACTCTTGTCTCCTGGGGGAAGGTTTAAACTCCTCAGAGATAGTAATATCGAGGGCACTACTGGCTAGTCACTTCAGATCAGGGCGGGGGGAGGAAATGGCGACGGACATAAAGCTAAATATATAATTCCTCCCATGCCGGTAATCACGATGTCCAGACGATTTGAAATGACAGTTTAACCACTTTAGACTGAGGCACGCTTTGTTCAGATTTTAGAACCAGGAGGTGTGTGTGTGTGTGTGTGTGTGCTGGAACGTCTGGTTGGTCCCTATGATGGTTGGGGAGCCTCCTCGTGGGTGTAGTAGCTATCCAAAGAGGCCCCCGTGTGGTCTCTCTAAACGCACTGGGGGGGTGGGGCAGCGGCCGTTCCATTGAGTTAAAATGGCTCACAGACCAGACAGGAGCAATTCTGTGAATGACTGACGTGCCAACAGCTCCGGAAGGAAACACTCTCACTACCCAGTATTAGTTTACGTGATTATTAGGATTTCCAGCTTCCTCCTAAAATGGTCGATCATTTCCCTGTTAGAGGCAGTAAGAGTGCCCACCTGGATTAGGCCTGAACATGGTCCACATGACACCAGGCACAACCAGGCCTCACGCCACACGGCTCAACAATTACACACATAAATATTAATAGGCTAATCTGCCCAAATTCTTTTCCTCAGAGCCTGTTGCTGCATCCCTGATAGGGTCAGAGATACTCTAATTCATTTAAATTTAAAGTTCAATTTGCATATGCAGAGATTTCTGTTCCAAACAGGCTCTCGTTTCCCCATCATCACATCGCAAGAGGAGACTGCATTTTGTATTCATGCTCTGATTGGATCCTTGATGAGATCTTCAGGGTGGCTTCTCACACTCTGGTGCTCTTCACACTCCAGAGGAGATGGGAAGCAAGAGAGGGAGAGAGAAGAAGGCGATGAGAGGTGTGTATGTGGGATCAATCCAATTCTGTCTATGCTGAAGTGGTCAGCTCAGTCATCGCCCAACTCCACGTCCTCCTTGTCAGTTTAGCTGCTGCAGGAGCACCACGGCTCGGGGTGTAATCAGAGGCAGCACAAAAGGCAGAGAGCAACCATATAATATAGATTCCTACTCCTTTTTCAAACATACAGTGACTATACAATATAAACACAAAGTCTAATACATATTCACATTAGACTATTAGACACAAGATTCTCTCGAATGGTATGAATAATGCAGTACAGAAATCTGCATGAAAGGTGAGAGAGAATGGAGACAGTGAGATGAAGAGGAACGAGAAAGATATTCCTTTGTCCAGTGTGACCAAAGGCATGTGTACACCAAAGCATTTCACATGCATTTTTCAGTCTTGCATACTGGCTTCATTTTACTTGCACTATATGTGCTTTAAGTGCATTTTTATGCTTCAGGTCTATTTTTCCTGTGATTACAGTAATTGTCCGTTGGGCTATGAGTACTGCCAAATGCGGGTGACCTACAACTCAATACTGGGCCTGAACACTTTCTGTGTAGACACAGACAGAGGACTGAAGCTGCTGCTCTGCTAACATGCTATGCCTCCGGCACAGACACTCTGTAAGTTGAACTCTTTCCCTGGTGAGAATATACTTTTTTTTTTTTAAAACAACCTGACAATTTTTCCTTGCAAATAAAACATTAGGAGCACTAGAATGCACTCTTGGTCAGTTTAGCACTCTCACAGGTTTTTCCTTCAGCCTCTCTTGGTCTGGTACAGGGGTACCTTTTCCATAGGGGTGCTACTGTAGTAGATTAGCTCAACTATTACAACTAATTAAAGAACTTAGTGGAACTGATCAAGTTTAAGTGGTAGAAAATAGCAGCCTAAAGGAATACCTGTCAAAAGTGTATAAATAGGCTAAATAGCTCACTAAACTATAGCTAACACTTCACATTATTAGTCAATACCATGGGTAAATACAAGGTCCTTATAGGAGCAAGTCTCTCCACTCGAAAACCATCTTGAAACGCCTCCATGCACTTACCTGGATAGTTATTTTGAAGCATTATCTAAATAAATTTTGATTTCCAGTCAAATCTGCTAAAAATTAAAAACTTTGCAGAGTTTAGTTAAAACTACAATTTTACAAAGCTTTTTCCCCTTCGCTAGTTATACTAATACCAGCATCTCTGCTGAAATTCTGTCACAGAATTCAGGATTTATTTTATTGTTTTATTTATTTTTTAGCTAGGGCCATGACTCCTCCTTATAGGTCTCTGTAAATACGTGAAACTGTTAGTTAAACATACTGGATAACCATTAAAATACAGAAGCTAGCTAACATTACAAATAAACAGTTGTGATTATGCCAACAGTATGCCTACCAGCATAACTGTTAGTTAACCATATGTTTAACTACATTAGCTAAGCATAGTGAATAGCTGCTGAAATGAACAGAAGCTAGCTAAAATTATGAATAAAAATGTTATCATTTTGCTGAAGAAAAGCCAAGCAGTTCATTTTTAGCTAAGAGCTAAAATAGCAAGAAAAAGTATTATTAAAATTATTAGCCAACAAATAAAACTGTTGGCTAAATGTGAGGGATAAATGGGGAGAAACTGGTCATTAAGTGTCATGAAATTATTAGTTGCTACATGGTTTAGTAAATAAAAGTAATGTATGGATGGTTGAAACCAGTGACTGTAGAAAACCTACAAAACTTTCATTCTTTAATCAGTAGGTAAGCTAATAGTTATGGACAGCTGAAACTAGCTGTACTTGACACACGGTGGGCTTATATATCTATTTCTGTTATGAAGCTCGTTCACTGATTTTGACTCTCCTCTGCTTTTAAATCAACTTTTAGCATTTATAAATGTCACACTTGTAACCAATGTGCAAAAACTGTTATTTCAACTGGAGTTAAATTTGTTCCCTATTCTTAAAAACCTGTTTTTAACAGCAGATCGTTTCTATCATGCAAGAATCAGACCCTGCTGCCTTTTTTCCCCCTCAATAAAATTACATTTTTATAAAGAGCCTGTTGTGAGTTAAAGCCGTGATTTTTGAGCGTGTGTCTGGTTATCTTTTCTTCGGCGCACCAGCACTGGATAAAAGCCTCGACTATCAAATCAAACGTTTACTGAACTAATTTAGACTTGTATATTTTTGTGAGGAATCGCCAAAGGACACACCACAGACACAAAGACAAACCTCTACTGCTCTCTTGCTCGCACACAAACGCAGTCACAAGCACATGCACGCATGTCAAAAGGCGGTGCTAGTAGTAGTAGTAAACATTTGAAAGGAACAGGGGTAATTCACTTGATAAATGTCAACCAAAATGAAGCTATCAGCTGAAAGCAATTTCCTTGTGCTTGCCTGTGTTCTGCGCCAGGGACTTGGGAGATTTTCACCCCTCCATCGATCATGAAGCCTCTGTTTTAGGCCAAGGTACACAATGCCCTCAAATTGCTGACATATGGACCTAGAATCACCACAAAAACCTGCCATTTCCACCCCACCCCTCCTCTGTCCCAACACAGCCACTCCTTTGCTAAACTCTTGTTTATCCAGTGACTCTGGTCTGTTTAGGCCATTAAAGAAAAGCCATCGAAGGAGTCAGAGCGCCAGCACAAATATAATAAAGTCACAACCTGTAGCCTGCAACATAGCGTGGCTACCAAAAACCACTGAGAAATCTGTTAGTTTTTTTTTTTTTTTTTAAATTGTTCCTCAATTCATTTTTTTTAAAT
>VUQI01018660.1:32822-47734 GCA_015106735.1 Paratilapia polleni | reverse complement strand
AAATTGCAAAAATTAAAAAAAAAAAAAAAAAAGAGAGAGAGAGAGGAAGAAAGCAGTAAATCCACACATTTGAAAGGCTGTTAATCTTTAAGAGCCTGAAATATTAAAACAACTGCTTCAGCAGTGGAACCATAAAAGAGTTTAGGAATAAATAAGACAGCTTTAGGGCCAGTTTATTAGTCTACAACACAGAAAGGTATCCAGCAAACTCAGTCACATAGGATCCAGCCACTGTCAGTGCTGTATATCTCAGTGGTCTTACTGAAGGAGATAAGTGCTTCTTACCAGTGACTACCGACTTCATTGTGGTAACCAGAAAAGAGTTATGTGCCATTCAACAATTGGAGGACAGCTTAGACTTCAAAAATAGTAAAAATTGAGTCTTTTTTTTGGGATAATTTTCTGCTACGTATTTAAGAAAAGCAAAGAGTAAACCACCAAAAAAAATTTTGATTTATCCAGCTCAGGCATCAAAGGTACACTTTGAGATATTTTAATGAAATGTTGTGTGCTATGCTTGGTGCAACCCTGTTGTCAATACTCCAGAACCTGAAAAAGGAGATTTTTTAAAAATATTGGTCAATAAATTCTTGACCATTAAGTTAAAGATAGCCACACTCATACTGAATACTCATTCAGTTTCAGATAAGACTTAACTTATATTAATTTGAGTAACTATCAAATCTACCTTGCCCAACTTTTCAATAGTCACACGTTTTTTTTCAGTAATTTCAGTATTTATTTTCAAATCTTTGTTCAAATGCACTATTCATATGATAATTCAAATTATTACAATAGCTTAAACTATTGTGAGCTAATAAAAGCATTTGTGATTATTTTATTAAAAATGATGATGTGGTAACTAGGTTAAAATTAGAGTAACAGGGTTGCACAAGATCACAGGGTTGAATGGATATGTAACTTTTATTTGTAGATTATGACATACATGTGACCAATGAATACTCAGGACCACAGAAATGTTGTTTAATAATATTTATATGTTTTTAACAACTGTTTGTAATGGTTGCTTTATATGTATGGTAACAGGGTTGTAAATCAGCGCTAATATTAGTGTTTTCTCAGAAAAAGATGCTATCTGTGGAATGGAATTTACTGTTAAAGTCAAGGATAAATGTAGTTATATAAATAAAGGAAGGAAACTTTGAAATTAATTTTCCTTCTTTTGGTAATATGAGTAATAGGGTAACATTGGTTAGAGAGACACACTCAATCTGGTCAGAAAAGACTGGAAAAATACAAAATAGGTCAAAGAGGACTGACCTTTTGTCTGCCCGTGGTGTTAGCACACGACTCGATCATGTCACTTCCTGTTTGTCATGTCACTCACTGTTTTGTCTCTTCCTTTTCCAGAATAAATAGGTTTCGGTAACAGGGTTGCACATATGTTGTGGGACACAACTCGCAGTGCATAATTACTGTTCTTTAAAATGTGTTGATATTAAATAAATTCCATCCATCCATCCATTTTCTTCCGCTTATCCTATTCAGGGTCGCGGGTGGGGGCTGGAGCCTATCCCAGCTACCATAGGGCGAGAGGCGGGGTACACCCTGGACATGTCGCGTCTGTCATTAAATAAATTGGTTTAACAATTATAAAAGGCATGTATCACCAAAATCAAAACAAAAAAAGTGGATTTATAACTTATTTTAACTGTTATATTTGACATGCAATTTGGTTATCAAGAAGTTGAGAGAAAAAGAGAGAGAAAAGGGCCATTTTGGGGGCTTCTCAGGAGCTATTTTGTATTTTAAATAATATTTTGGAACCACTTTTTCAACAACCAGCTTTACTTTTTGTCTCAGGACAAGTGTAATTTCCACGACAAATGTATGTTTTAGTATTTTGTGCAAGGATTGTTTTCAAATTCATGGGTGGGACAGAAAATATCCTGCAATTCTAGAATAAATGTTGTTTTGTTTCTGTTCAAGTGGATCCTATATGGTCACTGAATGCATCTTACAGCATACTGTATGTCTCTGTCTACAGGTACTGGCTGACAAACAATGTCCACATCAAACGTCCGACCACCGGCCTCCTCATGTACACAATGGCCACTCGCTTCTGTGAGGAGATCCACCTTTACGGCTTTTGGCCCTTTCCACTCAACCCGCAAGGCAAACCAGTTAAATACCACTACTACGATACTCTCAAGTATGAGTATACATCCAGCTCCAGTCCTCACACCATGCCTTTGGAGTTCAGGACCTTGAGCGCATTGCACAGACAGGGGGCGCTACGGCTTCACACTGGGGCCTGTGATGTCCCGCAGAGACTACAGAAAGATCTCCAGAGCAAATAGTTGGAGATTGTTCACTGAGCAGACTTAAATACAAGCAGTTTTCTTGTTACTACCACTTTTATGAAACTTGAATTAACTTATTTTCAACAACTGGAATTAATATTTTCTATTTCAAGTTCTAATAGTGACTAATTTCACCCTCAGGCCTGAGGTCTCTCCATTCTTGAACAACTTTTGTTTGAGGCTTCAAATTTGAAGAGGCACATAATTTTTTTTTTTTTTGTCTTGAATGAATAAATCAACAAATAATTTCCATTTTATATTCTAACTTATTATAACATGAGTTATGCTGAAAAATGATAGATCCGAATTGCCAGTAAATTAAAAGCAGCTGAAACCCCACAGGGTTAAAAGTTAATAATGGATCTGAAATTCATATTCCCAGTTTACAATGATATGATGATAAAACTCCATTAAGGGTGTTTTGTGAGCTGTTAAATGAATGGTTCACTTGTTGAGCCACAAGAAGGAAGCACTTAATAATGAGGAGGAATGATAATCGAGGAAAAAGTGGACCAACATTTCTTTTTAAAACGATGAACACTTTTGAGTGAAATCTTCAGTGTGTGATTGCAGCATTTTCTCTGATAGAAAACCTACAGTTATAGCTTCCTGTGAAGTACCTTAATTTGTTATAGAGCAGGTTAATAACAAGCAAAAACTCAAATCTCCATGAAACCAGAACCACCATCTAATAAAGTCAGGTTACCTTGAGAACCAAATCAAGAAAGGAAAGGATGTTGAATTGTATTCTGGAGTGTACCAGCTGTTCACATATGAATGTTTACTTAGATTTAGGTAAGAGTAAACTCACTTTGTAAACTTCCCTTAAAGTGCACCAGCCCTGTTTCTACACTGGAGGGTGAGACAGTAGCTGGATGTTTGTACTAAGAAGAGGTTTACTTTTTGACATGAATGTACTGGTTAATTTTCTAACAAATGTGGGAATAAATACGCCCCACAATGTGCTTTTAAATTAATTTTAAGTCACAGTTAGCAGCAATTTCAGTGAAATAACACTGAGAGGAGAGAGCTAGACATTTGTATGCCTTTATTAACTTAGAGCAAAGGATCTCAAGGTTTTGATGACTGAGGGCCAATGTAGAGAGCCACCATGTGGATGAGAAATGTTTATGATGTGTCTGTTATATATGGCGATATGTGTTTGGAACTGCCTTTTTGTGCTGTTTAATATGTTTAATGTTAGATTTCTTGACACCAGGTGTATTTGTCAGTGTTAGAAAGATTTAGTCTGCTATGATGGCTGTAACACAAGAGTTGTTGGTCTTGTTCTGCGCTGCTACACTCACTGGCCACTTTGTTAGATACACCTGTTCAACTGCTCACTAACGCGAATATCTAAACAGCCAATCACATGGCAGCAACTCAGCACATTTAGGCACGTAGACATGGTCAAGACGACCTGCTGAAGTTCAAACCGAGCATCAGAATGGGGAAGAAAGGGGATTTAAGTGACTTTGACTGTGGTGTGGTTGTTGGTTCCAGACGGGCTGCTCTGAGTATTTCGGAAACTACTGATCTGCTGGGATTTTCCCACACAACCATCTCTAGGGTTTACAGAGAATGGTCTGAAAAAGAGAAAATATCCAGTGACATCAGTTCTGTGGGAGAAAAATGGCTTGTTGAAGAGAATGGCCAGACTGCTTTGAGCTGATAGGAAGGCAACAGTAACTCAAATAACCACTCGTTACAACTAAAGGTATGCAGAAGAGCATCTCTGAATGTACAACATATCAAACCTTGACAGCAGCAGAAGATCACAACAGTTGCGAGTTGCCACTCCTGTCGGCTAAGAACAGGAAACTGAGGCTACAATTCACACGGGCTCACCAAAATTGGACAATAGAGGATTGGAAAAACATTGCTTGAGTCTCTATTTCTGCTGCAACATTCGGAATTTGGTGTTAGCAGCATGAACGCATGGATCCATCCTCCGTTGTATCAACAGTTCAGGCTGGTGGTGCTGGTTTAATGGTTTCTTGGCACACTTTGGGTCCCTTAGCTCCAACTGAGCATCATTTAAACACCACAGCTTACCTGAGTATTGTTGCTGACCATGCCCATCCCTTTATGGCCACAGTGTACCCATCTTCTGATGACTGCTTCCAGCAGGATAACGCGCAATGTCACAAAGCTCAAATCATCTCAAACTGGTGTCTTGAACATGACCATGAGTTCACTGCACTCAAATTGTCTCCACAGTCACCAGATCTCAATCCAGAGTTGTCCGCTGGATGTGCAGCTGACAAATCTGCAGCAACTGTGTGATACTGTCATGTCAAAATGGACCAAAATCTCAGAGGAATATTTCCAGCACCTTATTGAATCTATGACATGAAGAATTACTGCAGTTCTGAAGGCAAAAAGGGGTCCAACCTGGAACTAGCAAGGTGTACCTAATGAAGTGGCCAGTGAGTGTATATCATAGTTTGACATCTGGATAACTTTAATATAAAAGTTATATTTCTCTTTCCTTGTTGCCCTTACAGGTGTCATAACATGTTAACAAAAGCTACCACTGGCCCGCAGGCTGCACTTTGAGAACCCTGGACTTAAGAGTGTTGATTGTTCTTGTATAGCATGTTTGGAGTAGTATTAAGCCGATATAATAGTTTGACACAGATATGTGTGGAGCTGCCACTGTATTGTGCCTATAGTAAATAAATTCCACCAATCCTAAAGTGGACCATCCTTATGCCCAGACATAAAAAAAAAAAAAAAAAATGGTTTATTCACGAATCAGTTCTTTAACCTAGTTATGAATAAATAATACACACATAAACAGAGTATGCAAAAAATGTTTTGTTGTAGGCCTGCAGTCAGGAAAGAAACTCCTTTCTATGTACATTTTAAGGCCAATAGTAGACTGACTTTTCAAACCAAAACATCTTAACGCGATTTTGAATTATATTTTTGTACTTCAGGGCTCCACCTCAGTGAAAGGCTTTTTTGGACTTGTCTTGATGTTGGGCTTTTTGCCGAAAGCTTTGGGTATTTTTCTGTAACAAAATGCCTCTGTTAAAGAAAATTAAGGAAAGCATTTGAAATATTCCAAGAGCTCTGCAGCTAAAGAAGTAGCCTCTCATGCGCTCTCAGCCATGTGATTAGTCCACAAAAGTGTTGTTTTGACAGGATGCGCCTGTTGACTTGCATGTCAGCCTTATTACGCTGCCAATTAAGTTAAGAATAGACATGAAAGTTGTACTAGAGACGTCAGCAGTCTGAAGCAATGAAAGGTTTATTTGTGTGAGCTTGTCTGTGTTTGGCAAAAATAGAAACATTCTGTGACCAACGCTATTAAGTTAATTAACCCAGAATGTGGAGTTTGCCACAGATTAGAAAACTTTCTCACGTGTTTTCTGCTGTAAAGATGTGAGGATTGTATAGTTCTATCTTGCTTTTTTCCCACGTGTACTGTATGTTAACATCTGTTTAATGTGCAAATTCCAGCAAACAAATATTAGCTTTTGCATGTTTGTCTTGTGTTAATGGATACAGTCTTTTGGTTTTTAGATACTCAGTATGGCTCACTGACGCTTAAAGTGTGCATTTATGACAATGTGAATGTACTTTTCTGTGGCAGAAAATACACAAAATTTTCCTTAACACTTCAAAGGAAGCGGTTTTATTTCAATGGTGTTTCAAATAAATGGAAACCGAGGAAACAGACAGGGCTAGATAAACATCTGTGCTAGAAGCAGGGACTTGTTTACTATAAACTTTTAAAACAGTTCGCCTGGCAACTTTTTTTGGGTCAAGTGTGGAATCATGGAAATGAGCTTTACCGCTACAGCTTTGATTTCTTTTACAAGAGCAACTTTCTGCAGCAGATGATTCACTTGTAATAAAAGCCTACAGTTTAGATGAACAGTTTTTCCACGATTTCACACAGCTCAAGACAAAAAAAAAAAGACAAAAAAACAAGACACTGCCTGACTGAGATAAACTTAGACGCAGGTACAAAAAAAAAATTGATCTGCAGCTTTCTGCACAGTGAGAGACTACAATTAAACATGACACAGTTACACAAGAGAACAGCGGCCGTATAGTCGGATGGAAAGTATACTACAGAGCATCATATAAAAATACAGTATGTTTACAAGTTTGATTCACATATGATTCAATGATTCATAATTCCGTCAAGACACTCACGCTCACTTCTGCACACTCCTGTGTATTGAACAGTGACAATAAACACATCCAGTTTTCTGAAAATGTCAAACACTTTATTTCAAACAGAGGGGAAAAAAAAATGCAGTGTTCTTTCTCCTGGAAAGAAAATGCTAAATTGGCTGTGCAACTTTGGTCATGGCAGTCGCTTTTCTTTTATTTTCTTATTAAACCAGGGATGGAGGTCATTTGGAAACAGCTGCACCTGCAGGCCATGGTGCACTATCAAATAACAGTTTGGATTAAAACAGAAGGTCACCTACAGCAGCCATGCTCACGTGTGCTGCAGAAACCTAATCCGTGTCTATTCTGCCTTGCTCTTCAAACACTAATTACCGTTAAGGGAGGTCTGTGATCTCCCCTGCTCTCCTTCCTTTCATTTATTTTGAATAAAACTTTTGGTGGATAATTGGAAATTTTAAACATGAATTTAAAAAGATCTGACAAGTAGTTTTAATAGTTGCTTAGCATTTATCAAAAGTACCAAATTCATTTTAGGACCCCAGATGTCAAAAGCACAAAGTGGCCTTTAATCATTGGCCAGATAGTACATTTATGACATTGGTAGCCCAGGAAAATTGCATTTTATGAGAAGACGTTAGTTAGCCATTAGTGGATATTATAGTGGGGGACTTTCATTTGTTAGCTTATATAAGCAATATGAAATTTTGGGATATTTTTAACTGAGTAACTGGACTTTGACCCTGAAAAGTCAAACTTTAACTTAGCCTTGAAAATAAGATACTGGGTGCATGCTAATCACCGTAACTGCATGACTCCACTCTTGAACATGGCGCTGATACTGCTCAGTGGAAACTTGATTAAATGAAATCGTCACATGATTCAACACACTTGATAACAACAGATTCACATTCGTAGCAAACTGGTATATACTCCATAAATATCTTACAGTCTTTGAGCTTTTAGTCAAATCTGATAACCTTAAACTTCAGCTGTTATAGCAGCAAAACAGGAATGTCTGCAACAACACATGGTAAAAAAATATACGCTCGCTCCAGACAGAAAGCCTTTAACAGTATATATGCACAATAAAGTGGTTAGTAGATATAGATAATATTTGGTTTGCTTAAAAAAATATCAATTGAATTTTACAGTTGAAGAAATTATTCTCGGTATATGAACATTTTATGCATCGACTGATGGTCTGTAGTGGCCACCGCGTATTTATTTAAAGATTTACTCACATCAAGAAGTGTGAATAACCCTGCATTATGGACATGGCTTCAAAGCAGACATTCGTTCCAACTATAAACTCCTCAGCCAAACAGTTTACTGGAGCTCAAATGAAAACTAACAACTATGTAAAAAGAAAATGTTATTTCCATGTAATAAATTGTTATGGAGATGACTGAACTCCAAACCAGCGACAGTCTGATTCCTGTGCAGGAGTCACAACATGGAGGCTCCTTATCTCTAATATTAGAAATAACCAGGCAGATTATTTGGCTCACATGATAGAAGCATTAGCAAAGCAGCAAACAGTGATGTCAAAACAGTGCCAACTATTCAATCACAGATAGAAGCCATGCACAGACAGCATAAGTTGCTGATATGGTAAGACTTGGAAACACAAAAATACAGGAAATCACTTGTCCTGGGCAAACTGGGTGTCATCAGTTCAGACATTGACGTCCATGCTGGTATTCACCTGCAAAGCAGAAATTCAGAGTTACTTAACGAGCACATGGTGAGGAGGAAGTATGTTTGCCCACAGAGTCCCATCTGACTTGGAAGTCAGGAATGTCAGCTAAACAAGGTGTCACATCCTCCTTTGAGGAAGTGACTGTGTGCCAAAGAACAATGGAAAGCACGAAAGGGTGAAACCTAAAGTCAACACTGGATTAGAATTAAAACAGTCTTTCTTTAACGTGGTGTGTTTCTTTAAGAGGGTGAACGGTGTCCAAATACACATTTTAAATTCATATTTTTCGGTCTCATTCTGCTACGCAAGACTTTGTGTTTTTAAAGCCCGGTGGAGCAAATATCCATTAAAAGCAGGAAGAGTTGAAGCTGCTTCAGTTAAGCCTGGCAAATTTGCCGTTGTGCAAAATTTCATAGTCAAAACAGAAGTACAATTTGCTTTATCTAGGCAAATCAAGGTTTAAACATTTTACGACATGGATAGTAAAGATTAAGGTGACTGAGAAAAACAGAATACTGCAAGTAGGTACTGTGTTTTAAATCTATATTAATCTTAAGTTTGCTATGTTAAAGCTAAACCTGTACAAAGAAACACTGATCTGTCTTAAGGGACATCTTTGGTACTCTATAATAATAAACCTTATTGCACTTCACTTCTTCTCATGGTCAGTATCTCACCTCTATCCACATACCACCCTATCTTCTCTAATACACGTAGAACATTCTCAGTGTCATGAGGCTTGCATTTTTTTCTTATTTGCTTATTTCTTCTTTGCTTACGTGACCAGTAGAAATAGAAATAAATTTTCCTCCCCTCTGGTTCTTCTCAGAACATTACGTACATGTGCTGCATGAACTTCTCACTGCTTAAGCAATCCAAACACAACAAACCTGTATTTGACATCAAAAAGGGTTGAGTCATCCTCGTCGTCGTTTTCCTCATTGAGAGGAGCCATCTCAACGCGCTCCGCGGGTGTAGTGATAATATCATACTTCCGTGTCTTTCTGATTCTTCTCCCAGATCTGTGAGAAAAGAAAACCGGCAAGCACAAGAGAGATGAGCACAAGAATTAAAGCCTTGCCGTTTGGACTGAGTACCCTACAACTTGAAGTTGGAATCCTACTTTAGTTATGCCATATGGACCGTGTTAAATTGCTGGGACTGGCTTTGTGTATAGTACTAATAGCCCAAACAGTGCTAAAATTATTATCTGAATGGTAGAAAATTGTGATAATCAATTACTTATTTATGCACCAAGATGCCAAGGATTCTGCAGCTCCAGCTTGCTGAATGGCTCACTATTTTTTAGCAGCTTTATATAATTGTTAAGCAATTTGAGGACATACTTGGGCCATTTTCCACCAGATACTGACATGTTAGGCACTGACCAATTAGAAATATTATCAACAGGCTAACTGCAAGTCAAAATAGTAATTAGCAGAATTGAATCTGAGTAAGGTGACCCCTAAAATAAACTCTATGTGATCACTGCAAATATAAAGGCAGTGTTTAGAAGTGTAACAATATAGTCTACTTCACATTATATTAGATTCAAGGGTTTCAGGCATATAAAACGTCCACATAAAGCGGTATGAAGTTAAACATCTGCTTAGTAAAGTCCCTAGAAACCCCTGTAGGAACATAATTAACAGCCCCAGACCTTTCCTCTGTGCTTGCACCGTCACATGGGGCCAAAATTACCACATGCTCCTCATCGATTAATTTACCAGGACAATACTGGGCTTTTAAAGGTCGAAATTTAACTTGTTTTCATAATGACTGCAGCACTGTGACACTGTTTAATCTTACAGGTCTCACAGCTTCATAACAGTGAAATTATTATTATTATTTTTTGCGTGAGCCTGCCTACCTGACCACTTTGATGACCAGGCATGTGATGAGAGCAGCTGTTAACACGCAGATGAAAATAACAATGTTTTTCAGAGTCGGAAGATACGTCATTAGAGATGAAATCCGGGATCCCACGGCAGCGTCTGTGGCATTATTGGTCAGTAAGTCTGCTGCTGCTACTGCTGATGATGATGTTGAATTTAAGTGCGTCGCAGATGAAGGAGTAAGTAGTAGCTCGCCGCTGACCCGCCAAAGAGCCGCAGCAATAAAAGTTAAAGCCAGGTTATATGCCACCATGGTGCTGAAATAATAACACGCAAGCAGGATGCGCCTGTAGTTTCTCCCAACTAGATGAAAGGCGACAGCAGCTGTCACATTATACAGAATCCGCTTATCAGTGTCAGATTTGGCTATTTACACAATAAAGACAGCGAGACACGTAAACGGCCATTTCTCTACAGGTCCGAGATTTTCTCAAAGGTGGACTTCTCGGTCGTAATTTGCGTTTGATCCCAAAATGTGTTTCCCTGGAGGTGAGTTACGGCAATTCCTTCCTGACCGTGTTAGGACTTCGCGTAGAGATGGGGATTATCCGCCTCCGGAAGAGCTCTGCAGGCTGACCCACCGTTCCTGGTGCTGAAGAAGAGCATTATGTGGGCTTGTGCTGCGTTCAAGCCTGTCGTGTAATTTCTAAACCTCGCTGCCATTAGGAAAAGGATGTTGGCAGCTTTAGTTTGACGTTTTAGTCGCTGAGAAATCTACCTTAACAATGATAAAAATGATAAAATAAATAAATAAACGTTGAGATAAGCAAGATAGCCATAAATCTGCCTCTAAACACAGGCCTACAAGAAGTCCTGTAGAAATACTTAAGCTCATATGACACAAATGAGACACATCAGAGATATGTGCGTAGGTTTAATTCAAAGTATGTTTTTCAAAGGGGCTTATTTTTTGGAATTACTAGAGGCTATTTATAACTGTGTACATGTGTAGACTATTTTCTGTTTTTAGGTGACACGGCCTTTAAATAGGCCAGGGAGGAAAGGAAAAACATTTTATTCAGCTCAAATCTGCTGTCTGTGTTGTTTACAATGATTTTGTTAGTTTGTTTATGATTTTAGAAGCACTGAAAATTCTACGTGTACACACGAATGAAATTTATGGTTCCATGAAATACTGTTACTATAATCCACTGTTACTAGACCACCTGCAGCCATATTTTGTTAGTTATACTTAAATGGTTAGAGAACTCGCTATTGTTGTGGTAAACAACAGAAATAACATCACTACTGCGAAAGTTTAAGCACAAATACACACCATAATTTACTCACAGTGAAAAAAAAAAGTCTGTAATGGAGCTCAAAATTCAACATATGTTATATATGTATTATCGAAATTAATCTAAGAATATTGGCAAAAAAAAAAAAAGGTATTTTATTTATTCGTGTAAATATTTATATATCATTTATAATTACAAATGTTCTATTTTTAAATTTAACAGCCTCACATTACCAGAAATACTATAAAGGACATGACTTTGGTTTCCTGTGTGTCAGAAATGGACCTATTTGGAGTGAGCCTTAAACATGGATATTTTATTTATTTATAGCGTTGTTCTTTTGTTGGAGAAACAGACAATGAAATACCCGCAATTAGCCTTGCAACACTTTTTATTCTTTACAGATGTGTTAACAGGCTACTGTATAGCTCTGCAGTCTACATAAAGTCCTAAACAAACGGCATATATTATTTTAATTTAGGTTGAGGAGTATGCTGACATTGGACCGTCACATCTTCAAGCACATTTAAAGGTCGATTGGTAGTTCCCAAATTTCCGATAGTATTGAAGGCAGCATTTCTCCTTCTACCCATAGGCCGTAGCAGACACAGTTTTACAAGGGTAGCAGACACCGGGGTCACGACCGCAGATTCCTGGGAATCTTGACCAGATAAGATGGCAATAAGAAATCAGTAAATCGGTAAACATTAAGCAAAAACAAAATCAATGTCTGTCTTTGGGTCTATCCTTGAACAGATGCAATTTATGATTTATTACATTTTGATTTTAAGCACACTTATTGAAAAAAACATCAATATTTACAGTTTATTTCCTATTTATTGCCTCTGAATGATAGTAGGTGTAGGAATTTGCAGTTAAAACTACAGTAGATGAAGTAGGCCTCTAATGTGTATCGTCCATTACAGCACTTCTTATAATGGGCAAACCTGTGGGGACTCCCTGTGTATGAAAACAAAGACAGAAGCTAGTCTGATATTTTTTTTTATGTGCATTTTGCCTTGTGTTTGCTAGAGCTATTTAATATGAACAAAGTCCACCAGATGGCAGCACCAAATAATAATAGTGCATGCATTTTTCTCCAGTGATCAGGTTTCAACATTCAGCCCACACTGGTCTAACTAAACCTCCAGAATCAGCAGCATTGTTAAGTAAATAAACCATTGGGTCATTGGTATTTGTCCCTATTAGAAGAGGTACTTTAAGATTTCAGAGGAGTGTAAGTGAAGAAGAAATACCAACAGGCACACAAAACCACAATCACAATCTATCCAAAGGTTAGATGTACATTATTCATTTCGCTCTGATATTTTTGCTTGTTAAGGTGATTTTCCCCACGTGAGGCATGAGGTTGTTTCAAAAGGAAGGATGCAAGTCGTTAGCTGAAGGGGTGTTGTCACATCCTGAGAACAGGGCCTGAACTTTGCACAGAAAAGCAGCTCAGGTTATGACTGTGGAGATCATGATGGATTGTTTTAAATTAGATTAAAACACAACTATCCACCTTAGGCTTCTGTTATAGTTGCACTGTTAAATATGCACATAATAAATGCATTTCTTGGTGTTTATTTTGAACCTTGTTTCTCTTTCCTCTTCAAAGACCATGTTAAGGCACGCTTAAGCATTAATTTCCACAGTTGACTCTCAAAAGCATACAGAACAGTTTGTCTAAGTGAAAATCAAACATAAGATCCTGTTCCTGTGTCAATTCAAAGGTTATTTGCAGTATAGATAACAGCCTCTGTGTGAACTCCTTGAATACACGCCCAGCTATTATCAGGTCAGTCTTAGCAAGAGCCAACAAAAGGCACACCTTTCTACAACAGTGTTGTGTACTTTTGTCTATAGGAAACAAACTGCTGCATTTACATGTTCCCATTCCGAGAAAAGGTGTTTCAAGCTAAACATTAATGCTAAGTGAATATCAGTGGGAGTTCAGAGTGTACTTACAGTGTCTTTTATAGCAAATGGTGCCAAACAATTGTAAAAATGAAGCCCATAAAGTTCTTCATGCTGATTACTAACTTACTCAATACCATTGTAAGCATAATTTAACTTTCACCAAAACTACAATTCATGGAAAAGAGAAAAGAACAATAAAAAAAAGGATGAAAAAGAGAAAAACAAGTTTATAAATCATGCAGATAAAAAAACATATCACTAATTACAATCAAAAAAGGGTGGAAATATATCAGATAGGTAGGACACTGCATATATCCTTTATCCATACATCTGCTCACGCATACATACTTGTCTTTCATTTCATTAAATGTATTCTAATTACACCAAAAAAGCCTATTTTTCCATGGAAGAGTACTTTTAATGATGTATTTACCATCCAAAACCTATCGTCTTACTTAGACATAGACTTAAATCAAGTTGGGTTAGTTTTTTTTTCCCCACTCTTTTATTTGCTTCAATGCTTTTATTCTGAAGGCTCTGAATAAAAAATTATTATCTCCATGAAGGCCAATGAGAAGTTTCCCCAATATGCTCTGTCTTTAAAGATAGAGGTCTTTTTTTTTTTAACATCTCTTCTACAAACTAGTTACTTACCAAAATGCATTTAATAATTTGCATGAATAATAAAAACTGTAGTCTATACTTAAATATAAAATGTCAGCAAAGTCTTTACATGACTGTAATTACACTGTATCAAGGACACTGCAAAAAGCAACAATATACTACAAGCAATTAACATCCAAATTATAGTGGTGCTTGTAAAAGTGGGGCGTAGCTCACTTTTACAAGCTCTCAAAGCACAATTTTTAGATTTCAACATGCAGGAAACACCATCCATCCAACCAGTCACTTAAAATAAGGCTGTGATCACTTCACTTGTACTGTTTGAATTTGTAATGCCTCAGCAGGACACTCTTGTTGCTGGGCTGATGATCTTTTTATAGAAATCTTCCACTGCAAAGAGCATGCGCTGCTGTGTGAAGCATGTCATTGGCCAGCAATGAGGGTGGAGTGCATGCATACCACAGACTCCACCAAATAGTGTCCAACAAAGGCTGCACTCACTGAACAATCAAAGCTTGCCATTTTTGGCTGTCCTCATCAGGTTTCCTCGTTGAGTTACATTTTTGTGTCAGTTTTGTTTTGCAGTTAAGATAAATAATGGGCTGAAATCAACTGATTTTTGTCATGTTGTCACAAGAATGGTGCGCCTCTTTCATGCATTTTATATTTGTGCTTATATCCTGCTACCTTTTCATATATGTCTTAACCCTGAAGCATCTTTTCAATTCATCTTTTTGGAAGTTATGCATGTAAATATGGACTTACTGTTCAAAAACAAGTACAAAAAAAAAAAAGCTGTTCATGGCATATCTTACTCCAAGAAGGAGTGGTGCAAGGCCTCAGTGAAATGGTGTCATTATTTGAGTTTACATGGTAACTAAATAAAATGTATTTTAAGTTATTAACGTGATACTAACATCCCCAACAAGCTTTCAAGGCCACAAATTAGGAAAGTCTAGCACTTCTGTCAAAAAATGGGTTATTTCACACTAGTACTCGGAGAATTTAGTAAAAAAATAGAAAAAAAAGGGGGGGGGGGGGGGTGGAGGGGAAAAAAGAA
>VUQI01018660.1:5320-17361 GCA_015106735.1 Paratilapia polleni | reverse complement strand
TCAGTGGATAAAAAAAAAAAAAAAAAAAAAAAAAAAAAAAAAAAAAAAAAAAACCCCCCCCCCGGGGGGGGGGGGGGGGGGGGGGGGGGGCAAAACAGTTCAAGGCTCTCCATCGATTTTTAAGAGCCTCCTTGCCAAACTGAAAAATGCATAAAAGCTGCAGTGTGGTTAGATGTACTACAAACACGCTAAACAGCCCTGAGCAAAGTTTTTATAAACTGCTGGACAGAAAAACTAAGACGCAGTAAGGCGTGAGGAATCTGTAGAAACTGAGAAAACTGTAGGATCTTCACACACAGCATTCATATGTATGCTGCAAGCAGTTTGTTACTAATGAGTCAAAAATTCCATTTTCTTTTTTACTGTAGTATAGATCTGTAAATTAAATTAACACATATTGACAATATGCATCTTTTGCAGTAGGATGTAGATCATATAGAAAGCTATGAGTAATGATATGTTTGTGAGAGCCTTAAGTAATTACAGAAGACAAGTTGTAGAAAGCTGAAAGCTAAAGGCATTTTGCAGCACATTGTGGAGCTGACTGTTTTCCCTTCCATTGTGTGTAGTTTGATGGTGTGTCAGTGACTTCATGTTCATTTTTGTCTTTTTTTTTTCTCTTTCATATGAGCATATTTTTCTCCTGATAACAAAAGAAGTGTGTTTCTACCATGTCAGGTATTAAAGCAAAGGCCAAGGTTTGTAGCTCTGAAGAAACAGCCGTCACATATTGGTGACGAGAACCACGAACTGAGAGATTATCAGCTGGATGGGTTGAACTGGCTGGCTCACTCCTGGTGCAGGTAAATAAATGATATATGGTGTAGGGTTTTTTCCAAACATGATTTTATAAAGCCTGTATAGCCATGGGCTGTGTAAACAAGAAAATGATCCCTTTGTCCTTCTCTTCCACCTTAGGTGCAATAGTGTTATCCTCGCTGATGAGATGGGACTGGGGAAGACCATCCAGACAATCTCCTTCCTGTCTTACCTGTTTCACCAGCATCAGCTCTATGGGCCCTTTTTACTGGTGGTGCCACTGTCCACGCTCACCTCCTGGCAGAGGGAGTTCGACACCTGGGCCCCGGACATGAATGTGGTGGTCTACCTTGGCGATGTCATGAGCAGGAAAATAGTAGGTTGAATTTGAATGTTTTCTGTCTTTCTGCTAGCTCTAGAAGTGGTTGCATAAATTTGAATTGTTGCTTCCGTGTTGTGCAGATCCGCGACTATGAGTGGGTGAACCATCAAACCAAAAGAATCCGTTTCAATGCACTACTAACCACTTACGAAATTCTACTTAAAGACAAGGTAGGCTTCTTTATGATTGTGTTTATAGTTTTGTGCTTGTATGCATGAAGAGAATCAGTCACTTATGACATCTTAACATTTGACTCTAGGGGGTGCTTGGGAACATTAACTGGGCATTCCTGGGTGTGGATGAAGCTCACAGGCTGAAGAATGATGACTCCCTGCTCTACAAAACATTAATGGAGTTCAGGTCTAATCATAGGCTCCTCATTACCGGCACTCCACTGCAGAACTCACTCAAAGAGCTGTGGTCACTCTTACACTTCCTCATGCCTGATAAGTACGTCCTGATTTAGACATTTAGCATTTTCCTGAACAAAAGCAGGGAAAATGGCATCCTGTACGACACGAGTGACATTTGTTACATCTGCTGTGCATTGTAGGTTCGACTCCTGGGAGGATTTTGAGGATGAACACGGGAAGGGAAGGGAAAATGGTTATCAGAGTCTTCACAGAGTCCTTGAGCCTTTCCTCCTTCGACGTGTCAAAAAAGATGTGGAAAAATCTCTACCTGCCAAGGTGGAACAAATCCTCCGTGTAGAAATGAGTGCACAACAGAAGCAATTTTACAAGTATGACTATATTTCTGCCTTTTGTAACATTTATTGCTTCTGTCTTTCTTATAAATGACATTTGTAGCAGCTGCATTTCTCCTCTCCATTAACTTAATTTGTTCCTGAATATTTCCAGGTGGATTTTAACGAGGAATTACAAAGCTCTTGCCAAAGGCACCCGAGGCAGCTCCGCCGGCTTCCTGAACATTGTAATGGAGCTTAAAAAATGCTGCAACCATAGTTTCCTCATTAAACAGCCTGAGGACGGAGAAGCTGAATCACAACAGGAACACCTGCAGGTATGGCTCCTTGTGAACCCTCTTCAGCTCTGAGCGTCACCCCAGGATAACTCTGCTCTGCAAAGGAAACTAGCTGTAGCTTAACACAGAAAGAAAACATGGCTTGCTCACTGCTATTTAGTACAACTTTTTATGTCTTTTAGGGTCTAGTAAGGGGCAGTGGGAAGCTGGTACTGCTGGATAAGCTTCTGACCAGGCTCCGAGAAAGAGGCAACCGGGTCCTAATTTTCTCCCAGATGGTCAGGATGTTGGACATTCTGGCTGAATACCTATCTAAGAAACGATATCCATTTCAGGTAAGATTTGAATAAATGTAAGCTAATTTCAGATTTCACTAAGGATTGACTCAGTGTAGTTATTCAGGCTGAGACTGAATAACTACACTACTACAATTTTTCAACATTTTCTGAAGTATTGTTGGCCATAACCTCGACCATACATTTGGTGCTTTCACCTTGCCTCTGTTAAGGATAATCATACTGCCATCAGTGGGAACATCAGTAGAGGCAGGCCTTAGGCTTTGACTGTTGCTTTTATTGGTGTTTACAGCGAACGAGCCTTTGGGGATGGCCGCACTGGGCAGATTAGACTCGGGATCAGATGTCAGTGTTGTTGCACACATACTTCTCCTGGCCTTAGAGTTCATGTGTTTATTTATATCAACAAGTTATTTTCTAATGAAGACCAGCCGGACTCCTGCAAGTCACTTGACTCGGGTTGTTTTTGCTGACTTAGTCTTTGTTTTAGACTGTTGTGATCAGTCTAAACATATAGACACAGTGCAATGTATGGCATGTAAAGAAGAGTAATGCGGCAGTTATAGCTGGAAATCTTCAAAGGGTAAACATCTCTATTTGCCTCTCTCCTCTTCAGCGGTTGGACGGCTCCATAAAGGGAGAAATCCGAAAGCAAGCACTTGACCACTTTAATGCAGAAGGCTCAGAGGTATGTATGCTAACAACTGTTATACTAAAGGAAGGTCCAATTCTGAATATTTGGTATGGTCCAAAATATTTGTTCAAGCTTCAGGAAATCAAATAATTTCAGTTTTAATTCTAATTTTATTTGGTGTATTATTATAATATTATGATAATATTATCAAATAGACTTCCAGCAATTACTTGATTGTTATGTTTCAAAAAACACCTGATTGCCAAATGTTTGGGGCACATGCCACATGGGCTGTAATGCCCTTAATAGCAGAGTCCTCAAGTCACCCTTGGCCAGCTGGACCTTTACTGCATGTCCTCACGTTTCCTGGCCACCTCTCTACAGTGCACATCAAATAAGGCAAATGTGCAAGAAAAAATATATTATCTTTTAAATATATTTGCAGTACATATTTGAAAGCAGTAGGGGGTGAAGAATGTATTTGACAAGTGATGCAAAAAGGCCCAAATAATGTCATTACTTGGAAAGGCTGTCCATTTCCTACTTTTCAAATTATTGGTTTTGCTGTGTTTCATTTGTTTTCTAGGACTTCTGCTTCCTTTTATCCACCAGAGCTGGAGGTTTAGGTATTAACTTGGCCTCAGCAGATACTGTAGTCATCTTTGACTCTGACTGGAACCCTCAAAACGACCTGCAGGCGCAGGCGAGGGCTCACAGGATTGGTCAAAAGAAACAGGTAATCTAATGCTCAGGTTCAGGGCTGTAATTGCAGATGCTGTGTAAATAGTGAGATTGTTGTATAAACATGTATCCATGCTTTTACCTCACAGGTAAATATATATCGACTTGTCACGAAAGGAACAGTGGAGGAGGACATCATTGAGAGGGCGAAGAAGAAGATGGTTTTGGACCATCTTGTCATTCAGAGAATGGACACCACTGGTCGAACTGTTCTGGACAGCAGCTCAGGAAACACAAAGTAAGACTTTGAGAATTTAGTGGTTTTTGGATGTGGAAGTTCTTCATGTGTTTAACACTTTTGCTTTGTTTTAACAGTTCAAACCCATTCAATAAAGAAGAACTGACCGCTATTCTCAAGTTTGGTGCAGAGGAACTTTTCAAAGAGGCAGAAGGAGAGGAGTCTGAACCACAGGTATGAAAATGAGTGAATAAGCTTGTGTGTACTTCAAATTGTTTTCACATATTTGGAAATTAAATCAGAATGTCTTTGTTTCTGTAGGAGATGGATATTGATGAGATTTTGAGGTTGGCCGAAACGAGAGAAAGTGATCAAGGCTCAAGTGCTACGGATGAACTTCTGTCGCAGTTTAAGGTACCTGCAAGCTTTTTTTTGTTTTGTTTGTTTGCTTTGTTACATCGTCAAGGACCTACCACCTATTTTTTTTTTTTTTTTAACACTGATCCAAAAAAAAATGTTTTTTCTTTCTTTCTCTCTCCTCTCTGAATGTTGCTGAAGGTGGCCAATTTCTCCAGTATGGAAGAGAGCACTCCAGAGTTTGAGGAGAAGCCTATTCCGGAATGGGAGGAGATAATTCCTGAGGAGCAGCGCCGCAAAATTGAGGAGGAGGAGAAGCAGCGGGAGATGGAGGACATCTTCATGCTGCCTCGAAGCAGAAGCTCTAACAAGCGGGTAAAAAAGGTTATTTGTGGAATAAATCCTATTTGTCTACTTTCCAGCACTGTTTCTCATATTGCACACATGCACCTATATACAAAAGAGAAACCAGTTGACTGGATGACAGAACCTACTGAACCAATTTCTTTATCCAAACTGTTACTGTAAGAATAAAAAGCATATTTATGTTGATGTACTCAGAAACAGAGTGCAGGATGTTTTGGCAGAGTACCACTTATCCATCAGCTATAGCAAACTAGTATGATTAGCCTTAAAGCTTGCAAGGCTATGCGATTTGTTAACTCCCACTAGATGTTTTAATATTCCTTCTTGTATCGCCAAATGGAGGAGCCCTTTCGTAATTCCCCCAACCAACATGAGGGGGTCTGAATAGTGAACATACAAAGTTCCTCATGAGTTTGGTCTTAGCAAACTGATGAGGAACAAGCAGGACGCCCATGTCCTCAATGGTGATGTGAGGTGGTGGTTAAACTCCCAGCCTCCAATCACAGAAAAGTGCTGCTCTTGCTGAAGTCCTAAAGCTGAAAGTGGTTTAAATGGTAACTCAAGTGAATTATATTAGGTTTCACCTGTGTGCTTGAGAAGCAGGCAGGTGTAATGGTGAAGATGCAAGGAGTAGAGGTAGTGAAGGTGGATTAGTTTAAATACCTGTCAATGATTCAGAGCAACGGAGAGTGCAGGCAGGGTGGAGTGGGTGGAGATGAGTTTCAAGGGTGACTTGTGACAGAATGATAGCAGCAAGAGTGAAAGGGAAGGTTTACAAGACAGCAGTGATGAATGGTTTGGAGACGGTGGCAGAGTTGGAAGATGTTGAAGATTTTCATTGGGAGTGACCAGGAGGGACAGGATTAGCAATGAATGTATCAGAGGGACATCTCAGGTTAAGTGGTTTGGACATGTGCAGAGGAGGGATAGTGGATATACTGGGCAAAGGATGTTGAAGATGGAACTGCCAGGCAGGAGGAAAAGAGGAAGACCGCAGAGAAGGTTCATGGATGTAGTGGAGGAGGACATGCAGAGGGTTGGTGTGACAGAAGAGGATGCAAGGGATAGGGTGAGATGGAGGCAGATGATCTGCTGTGACCCCTAAAGGGGGCAGCCAAAAGAAGAATAATAATATTAGATTTCATTTGTCTGGGTTTTTTATTTGATTTATTTTATACTTGACGTTATGGATGTTATATTGGCTTTAGGCCAGTATTCGAAGGCCCCATTAGAAATGTTTTTTTTTTTTGTATTTCTTTTTCTGCTTTACTGTAAAATGTATGAAACCATGACTCCATAACTGAGGTACATACTATGAATTGTGTTCAGTGTTACACATGCAAGTAACAGAAGACTGCGGACAAAAAACAAAACAGACATCAGCTGATGAAAGTTTGTCTTTCAGGCTCAGGCCAATGACAGTGACAGTGATGTGGGCTCCAAGCTGAAGCACCGTTCCTCAGGCTCTGAAAGTGAGACTGATGATAGCGATGATGACAAGAAGCCAAAGAAGCGAGGGAGGCCGAGAGCTCGCAAAAACAATGTGGAGGGTTTCACTGATGCAGAGATCCGGAGGTAAACTCCTCCCTTGTGTTGTTTCTTTCTTTGTTGTTAAAGTGAGGTTCAGTTGTGTTTGTAAGCGTCCTTTCAGAAGCAAAATAAAAATGTATTCATAATCTTATCAGGTTCATTAAGGCATACAAGAAGTTTGGATGTCCACTTGAAAGGTAAGCATATTGTTAAATCCTATATACAGTATGGGCAGATGTTTAGATAGCAGTTAAGATATATTTTTATATTTTTTTATTTTTTTAATCCAGGTTGGAAGCCATTGCCCGAGACTCTGAGCTGGTGGACAAATCCATAGCAGACCTGAAGAGACTCGGTGAACTGATTCATTCTAGCTGTGTGACTGCGGTGCAGGAGCACGAGGAACACCTTAAAGAGAACCCAGTTGAAGGTATGTAGCATTTAGTCATTTAGGTAACATAGAAAAATAATTGTTTTTGAGTCCCAAAAATGATGCATTATATTATTCCAGCCAAAGGTCCTGGGAAGCGGCGAGGAATTAATATCAAGATCTCAGGAGTGCAGGTCAATGCTAAGTCCATCATCCAGCACGAGGAAGAGTTCGAGCCCCTGCACAAAGCAGTGCCCTCCAACCCTGCTGAGAGAAACAAGTAAGATATCACTACAGAAATAAGAAGGAACACAGTGTTTTGTATCATGTTCAAGACACAGTGTTCAGGAAAAAAAATCTGTTGTAGATTAAAACTGACATCACTTTGCTTCTTGCAGGTTCAAGCTGACATGCAGGGTGAAAGTAGCTCACTTTGACGTAGACTGGGATCTGCAGGATGACATTCAGCTCCTGCTTGGCATCTACGAGCACGGCTTTGGCAACTGGGATCTGATCAAGACCGACCCTGACCTTAAACTTGCTGACAAGGCAAGCCTTACTTACTTTTATTGAAAAATAGAATTTCAGTGTAGAACACAATATGACATAAGCACAATGTAACAATGTAAAAGGAATTTTTATTATAAGCATATAAACAAAAATCGCCTTGTCGGGGTATTGTAAAAGCTTTGAAAAATGCCATCTTAAGTTCCACTGGGGAAAAAACGTACACTTACATTTCTGTCTTCATGTTCACTGAACTTCTGTAAATCTTGTGTATCAAAAGATTAAAGAGTCTAACATAAGTGTGTCTGCACAGATTCTTCCAGATGACCCCAGCAAGAAGCCTCAGGCCAAGCAGCTGCAGGCGAGAGCAGAGTATCTTCTCAAGCTGCTTAAAAAAGAACAAGACAGTGCAGATCAGGCTAAAACAGGAGAGGAGGTATGCTACTATTAATCGCTGAGTATCTCATTAATTTGTATTTGCATGTACACAAAGGGACTTTCAGTACCTCTACATCGCTCACCTAGTGTCTTCCTACCAAGGTCAAAGTGAAGAAGAGGAAGCCTCGGGTGAAGAAGGAAAACAAGATTCTTAAAGATGAGCAGGGCAACGACATCTCCTCCCCCCGCCTGTCAGACAACCCGTCAGAGGAGGGCGAGGTCAAGGTCAGTCATAAGGCTGCAGCATAAGACAGACTGAATTAAGCTTCTTTGTGAAGGTTTTCTAGTGTCTCCAGTACATGTAATGGCAGTAAAAACAAAATGTGTCTACAGTTACATTAAACACATTTGTTCTTGTGATGTTGCAGTGCCTTGTCAAATGCAGACATACAGCGGTGGCTAGTAGGAATGTACTGCCAACACCTGAACAAAGAAATTTAATCCAGCTTTACTTTTTTCCATAACCAGCATAATAGTATGTTTGGAGTCCTTGACCTGCTGTTGTATGTATGTTTTTGAGCAGGACGATGGAACAGAAAAGTCCAATGTCAAGAAGAGACAGAAGAAAAAGGATAACAAAGAGAACAAAGAAAAACAGGGAACTCCTAAAAAGGAAAAGGACGGGGACAAAGAAAAGAAGGGTACCAAGCCCAGAAAAGAAAAGGTATTTCAGAGAGGAGCTAATGACCTGAATTTATGTGCTTTCCTCACATTTACACAGGCTAAACTGGATATTTGGTGTGATAACATGCAGCTGAAGGATGTGTAGCTAGAGCGTAATGACGATTTGATATCTGGTCTTTCAGACTAAAGGAGCCAAAGGGAAGAAGACTCAAGGTCCAGTTCACATTACAGCTGGGTCTGAACCGATTCCCATTGAAGAAAAGGAGGATGATGAACTTGACCAGGAGACTTTCAGTATTGTGAGCTTCTTCATTGGCTGTTGTGGATTAATTTAAATTTTTTTTGAGCGTGCTAAAGCAAAGCATTGCATTACATTAATCTGTGTGTGTGTGTGTGTGTGTGTGTAGTGTAAGGAGCGCATGAGGCCTGTGAAGAAGGCCCTGAAGCAGCTGGACAAACCAGACGAGGGTCTGTCCGACCAGGAGCAGCTCCAGCACACACGCACATGCCTACTGAAGATTGGAGACCGAATCACGGAGTGCCTTAAAGCTTACAGTGACCCTGAACATGTCAAAATATGGCGAAGGTGAGAAGACTGTTTTTTTCTTTGTGTAATTAAACATGACGATCATCTCTTTAACTCTGCTAATCCTTTATTTATTTATTTATTTTTTGGCAGAAACCTCTGGATTTTTGTGTCCAAGTTTACAGAGTTTGGTGCAAGGAAGCTTCACAAGCTTTACAAAATGGCACAGAAGAAGCGATCGCACGAGGAAGAGGTGAGATAATGTTTGGGAATAAACCTGATCTGTTATACTGAATCTAAGCAGCACTGAAATTAGCCTGTGACATTTCCAGAAGGAGCAGAAGAAGAAGGAGGATTTTTCAGGGAGAGTAAAGTCATTCAGACCGGAGCCCTCGGGTTCAAGTCGAGACTCCACGGGGACTCAGCCATCCTCCAAATCTTCCTCTCACTCGACTCAGCCAGGACCCCACGGACACCACAGAGAATCATACAGTGCTAACAAGCGACACTTTGGCAACGATGGTACATGTGGATTGATTGATTATCAATAGATTATTAGTCACAGGGAGCATGAAGTATTTCCCTCCAGAACAACCAAACTCTGGTCAGTTAACATCAGCTTACTCGTGTTTTGTTACAGATCGAGGAGACTCCTGGCAGAGGGACCGTAAATACAGCTACCCGGGTAACAGCAACTCGTCATGGCAGGGAGATCGGCATCATCCGTATGACCCTCATCGCTATAAGGACCACTACGGTGATCGACGGCCGCACGGAGACCCCTATCGCAGCTCAGGCGGTTACCGCAACAACACCTCCCCTCGAAAAAGGCCGTACGAGCAGTACAGCAACGACCGGGACCACAGGGGTCACCGACCCTACTATGACAGGTGAGATACGCAAACATGGTGGCACGCAGAGGTGGGTAGAGGAGCCAAAAACTATACTCAAGTAAAAATGTTGTCACTTGGTAAAAGCAAGTACTCAAGTAGATGTAAAAATGTTCAACAATGTAGATACAATGTAGTCATTCCTCTTTTCAGGAAAAACCCTGAATAATTAAGAGACCACAGTGGGGAAATATAAAAAGTGTCAGGGCCAATAGTAGCACCAACATCTGTGAAGAGATGTGTAATATTAGATGACTCATTTAGGCTCATTAGGAGATAATAGGGTGGCATTTTATCAAGAATGCAGGTGTGTTCACTGTGCATAATTAGCTCTTTTCTTTTTGGTTTCTCTTCTTCAGGCTACATGAGTAACAAAGATGCACGCTGTTAGCTCCAGTATTTCTATTGCCGTCATTATCAATGAATATTTATTTAACCAGGAAATGAAACTGGAGATTAAGAATGTCTTTGGTGAGACTGACTCAGGCTTTTTGAACAGTGGTACTGTGAGGCAGCAGCGCTCACCACTGAGCCACTGTGCTGCCAAGAAGAAGCATCACACATATATAGAAGATTGAAGTAATTAGCATTAATGTGACATAACCTCTCTCAGTTCAGTGTTTATGTAATACTCTTTGTATGTACTTGATCTTAAACTGGCGATCACAACCGGAGCTTTTTGCTGTGGTCTGTAAAGATTAGCTTCAAACTAATTAAAAAAAAAAAAAAAAAGTCCTACCTTCAACCAGCTGATCAGAGATCAACAGAGCTTAAAATAATAGTTGCATGATCAATATGTCTGCATGTAACTCAAAAGTGACTCAAGTGAGAGTAAAACTGTGCTTTTACAACTATTACAAGTACAGTTTTCACAAAAAAGTTACTTAAGTGAATTTGTTGTTCTCCAACCTCTGCTGATATGCTTTGGTAATTTATATCTAAAATCCAAGAAGAACCACTCTTTCTTTAGGTTAACAATCTTTGAATTATATTTCAGGCATCCTGATCCCAAAAGAAGACGTCCCGATGATTTCCGTCCCAACTACCACCAGGGAAGAGACGGTCCTCTTCAGGATTTCAGGAGGATGCCGGACCACAGACCAGCAGGTCCACCTGGGCCAGAGCATTACAGCAGGCCCTTCCACCCTGAAAAACCTCCTCCACTGTTGGACCCTCGCTCCCCACAGGCTCAGAAGTCTCCCCAGGACTCCCGCTCCCCTCTGGAGAGGCCTGGAGAGCTGAATGCCATGGGAGATCCAAACTGGAACAACAGGAAAACATAAGCCTGCCCAGAGCAGGCTGAAAAACTGATCTAAGTGTTTATTCCAGGGTCAAAGCCACATGCTGCTGCTGATGGACAAGTCTGGACTGGCCAAACATAAGCTCACAGTTGAAAAGGGAATCAACATGTACCCTCTTTACCAGCAAAACCGAACTATTTTTGCTCTTTTCCCCCAGTGATTGTGGCTTCGGATGATTTGTGCCCTGAAGGAGGAAGCTTGTTTTCTGTCTTAAAGATGGAAAAAAAAAAACTAAAACATGTAACTTTATTTAAATGAACTGGCTCATCAGTTAATCATGGTAAGACTGAGTGGAGCGCTCATGGATGCTTAGTCCCATGGACTATTATATAAAGAAAGTTTAGGATACATCAACAAAGGACTGATCTCCATCCTAAAAGTGCCTGAAGGTTTTGGCCTTTTTGAATGGTAAATGTATGGGATTATTCCCAAAGGAACCATGACATGAACTTTATTTTTGCGTTTAGCTTTAAGTGCAAATGATGTCATTAGAAGGTTTCCATACAATAGAATGTGTACCGTGTTATCACCTGCACCTTCACAATGTTTGTCTTGAAACATGTAGCTGAACCGAATCATGGAGTTTCACCATGTGGGTAAAAATGAGATCTGTCAACATTTAAATGATGAAACAAGCCCGGTTGTTTCTTCTATAAACACAGCGATATTTTTTTTTTGTTTTTTGTTTTTTTGGACAAAGTCACACTTCTCATGTGTAAAAAAAATAATCATTATTGTGTAGTTGTATAAATCATTGCAATCCTCCTGCTCTGTTGACTTTAACCACTTTCCTCTTAGTAGGCCAGATGAAATGAAAGCTTTGGAAGTAGTATTTATTGCAACAACTTGTACGAAGGTTCATAACACTACAACTTGGAACAATCCCTGATTATCAGTATTATGATGGTTAAATACTCAGTTATGTCTGAAAAAACTAAGCGATAGAAATTATTATTATTTTTTTTTTCCCTTTAGTAAATCGTTGGGCAATATTTTTGTTGTTGAGGTGTAATCAGGAAGTTGCTGTTGAAATTTCATTGTTTATTATCTTTTAGTCACTGTTGTCCTGTGCCAAATCTGGCCCTGCTCTGGCCCTTTTTTTTTTTTTTTTGTTTTTTTTTTTTTTTTTTTTTTTTTTTTTTTTTGTTTTCCCTTCTT
>VUQI01018641.1:1937-13620 GCA_015106735.1 Paratilapia polleni | reverse complement strand
CCTACTAGCAGTATACCTCAGTGGTGGTTTTACATACTTTGATATGTACACAAAGGTTTTCACTGCAACAGCGGCACAAACATGCAAGATAAAGTCACATAATTTCAGTGACTGAGGGGTGCTGGGATTATGTAAATTAAAATCACAGTGTGTAACCGAGATCAGAACTGCAGATCAGTTTGGTCTGACCCATGGGTACTCAGTAAAGGACCTTAGAAATAGAGTCCAAGATACTGAAAGCATGTTCCCAGTTATGGTTTTGTATATTTTTGTAGCTCCCCACATTAATGTAATTCATCTCATGTATGAACATGAAATATTTACCAGTGTAGCTTGTATTGTTTTCGCCTTGTAAGTCTGTTTGTGTATGCGTGTGTTTGTGTGTGTGTGTCATCATAACAAAATGTGATTCCAGAGACATGGGAATTACCGCAAACTGGGTTTTGAGTGCTTTCGGCAAGTGTTGTCTGTCTTTCTGTCTGTCTATCAAGACGATAGCCATGATATTGTGTAATAAACCTTTACTTCATAATGACAATATTAAGGGAAAAACAGGTTTGGCCATTTAATTAAAAATGTGTAGTAGCCTAGGTAATGATTTTTAAGCGCATAATAAAACATAACTGACTTAAATAATCCCTGACCACCTTGAAAAATGCATCATCTTAAGGCAGCAGTTCAATAGTCTTATTCATTTAACACTGTTATTGGGACCAGTCTCACAGTAAGCAATAGGCTGCAGTCAGCAGCTTGGTTAGCTTAGTTTAACATAAAAATTAAGGACTAGGCTTCATGATGTAGCCATTCTCTGTGAGAAAATAGTTTGGCAAGTTACCCCCCTCTGAAATGTTTGTTATATTGTTTCCCTTAGACAGATATAGGGTACGTGTTGGCTTGTTTCTGTATCTGTACACTAAGCTAAGGTTATTACCTGTAGGCTTATATTAACAAGACAGATTTAAGAGGGATATCAATATTCTCATCTGTCAACATTAACAAACAACAGTATATCCCAAAATGTTAAAAACAATTTCAGTGTAAGCTTCAGACAAATTACTTTGAGATGTCTCCACACAGGTTTATCGTTGTTCTGATTGGCCACACCAGAGTAGTGAGATATTAATATTTGTTGCAATGGACATAATGGCACACATTTTAAACCTGTAAACTCTTGGTTTTACTCACTTGACCAGCACTGGATGACGAGTGTTTGAAAAAAAAAAAAAAAAATTAGGTCCAGCAAAAGCTAGCAAGTTCAGATCCAGCTGACTGCTGTGCTGCCTCTGTGCTGTGTAAAATGGTCTTGTCACATTATCAGATTCTTCACAAAAATTGCCATACATATAGGATCAAAAAGGTGATGGTGGATGAGGTTTCGTCTGACAATCCAAAGAGCATCACTTTTAAAGCTTACAGATTCCTTTAGTGTTACACTACAGTGTGGGGCTTCACATACTTTAGGCTCAACTTCTCATTTTGTGAAACACCTTCAATCTAAAATAACTGAAATAGGCACATAATATCCAACACAAAAAAAAACCCAATCTCAAAGATCTATTTAGCTGCATTGCTAAAAACTAAATAAATAAACTATAAACATGTATTTTAAAAAAATGGTTGAAATCTGTAGATACCCCTGTGGTTATAGCAGTGTAAAAGCAAAGACTTCAAAAGAGAACAACAGTTCTCTTTATATCACATAAAGATGTGATATAAAAAAAAGCACATTATACTGTGTTCTCCAAAACACCTATCCATCAGGTCTGACTCAGCCTGACGTTCAGCGTATTTTCCACCTCAGTCACTCATTCAGTCAGTCAGCTTCTCTCTGCTGTGTGACAGAAAGAAGAGATGTCAGCGAACAGGTTTTTCAGGGAGCTCAGGGCCGTCATGTCTGCCTTCGCTGTGACTGATGAGGTTGTGAAGAGTGACGGGCAGCTGCAGTCTTTTCTCAGCCCGCGGGCCTGCCTGGCATTAACGTTATGTGCCATGTTCTCAGAGGGAACCTGTCATTCAGCCGTCACTCAAACCGACAGACAGATGGTGCACATAGACTCCGAACATGAAAGAGACTGGCAAAGTAGCAACAATCCCTAGGTGGTCCTTCGTAGTTGAAGGGTGCGGGTTTCTCATCACCGTTGCTTGGCAGCTCGACTTCAACTGCAAGGCCACACATGGACATCAAGGTGGCAACTGGGCCCAGACGAACATCAAAGTCCCGATCCATCAAACGCGTCATATGATATGAAAGGGAACAGCTTGCAGGGTGGCTCAGGTCTGATCTGTTTTCACCTCATCTTCATGACTCGTGACCACGTTCGCTTTCTTCTGCAGGTAATGGAGATTGTGTGCAGAGCTCAATCAGAACCCAAATGAGCTATTAGAGAAACTGTATTCACAATCGAGCAGCATAGTCAAGTTTTATTTAGCAAGAGCATTAGTAAACTGGGGTAAACTATGACTAACAGTCAGCATTCTGGAGTGAAGTTGGAGACTTGATCTAATATGGCATAAAATAGCATGAGAAAAACATATCTACAATTACATCAAGTGCATTGTCATGGTGTAAATATGTCCAAAGGAGGATGTACGTCATGATGAGGAAAAACAGATAAGGGAAAGTCCCATCACACTTTATTTTATTCTGGACACTAGTTGTGCACAACTGTTACGTTGCCTGCATGCCAAATTTCAGAGTTCCAAAAACCTACATCCTGGATAAAGAATATCTGAAATTCCTTATACAGTACACGCAGTATGTGGTTTCCGTCAGTTAAACCAATAGCAAAGCACATAGTTCGTTGACGTCATGAAGTAGCGTGGAAACATACTAATGTTTGTACTAATCTAGTCATAAATGTGTTTGCAAAGACAAAGTAAAAGGCAAATTCACACAGCTAAGAGAGCTGCGGGGTATCTAAATGTAGCAACTAAACATGCCAAAAAGTATACATGTCAGTAGAGTTGGATTACAGTTACCTGTCACACACGGTTGGTGAGTAGCACATATGGCTCAACTCAGCATTATTGTTTGGGTGTGTGATAAACGTAGATGGTATATGGTTTTAAAGAGTTGCATTCAACTGTGCCTTCTCAGCCACAGGAGGAGAAGGGTGTAAGCACTAAAGCCGTTGTATGTTGGACAAATACACAAAACTTTTGTTGTACAGAGTATGGTGTATGGTGAGTGTTGTGCACATTACCAGAGGTTCTTGTGAGAAACAGAAAAAGAAAAAGGTGCAAAGCGAGGGTTTGAAATATGGGACAAATCCGGGAAAACAAGAGTGTTGGCAGGTATGATCTGACCATATATAGTTGGTCTCATCATTTTAAGACATTTGTATGCATATGTGTTTATTTAAGTGTGCCTAAATGACAATCCTTGGTATGATGGATGAAAAGATTGGAAGACACCTACTTTGTGTTGCTGTTAGACAGTTGTAGGCTTTTATTGGATGGAGCTTAATAGAAATAAACTCAGTCAGGTAAAATATGACAATCAGAATTTAATAACTTTTGTACACAGTATGTATCACCATGGATCTTAAAGTTTAAGCATATTTTAGATTGGTGGTTTACTTTACATCTGGCTCACGGAAAATTATAACAACACAAACAGGTTGAAACAAAATTTAAGTAGTTTTAAATATCTACTGTGGCTGGAAAAATTATGTCTGGTTGTGTTAGAAATTTAACAGGAGTTTAAACTTAAAACATGCCTATTGTGTGAAAATCAAAATCACAGACAGGCTTTTCATATATTTGGGTATAGCAGCAACAGAATCCCCAAAGACACTAATATTATCCATCCACAGTATGTAAGACTGGCTAATAATTAAATAGCATATAAATTATATTCTTCTTTGTATAATTTTCAGCAGATGTGCAGCGCAGTGTAGCTTTTTAGTGGCTACATTCCCCACCACCATGCTTAAACCTTTAGGTTTCTCTCCATTTCTGTGTAGCATGGGTAATTAAACATCTACAGATTACAGTAGAATACATAAAGTTATTAAGCAACCACTAGCTGGTATTGGCAAAACAAAAGCTAGAGTCATTTCCTGTACAAGAAAAAAATTTGATTTAAAAAATATGAACACTTTTTGAACCATTTCTGTGTAAAATTTCCACATACCCCTCGTGTAAAAAAAAAATTAAAAAAAAATAAATAAGAAGGCTGGTCTAATTTTACATTTGCAGAGTGGATGTTTGCAACACCTACAAATACCCAGTGTAGCCACTTTCATTGATTACAAAATAAGCATAATTTTATAGCATCTGTTCTGTGAACAATCTGCATACATCACACAAAAGGACCAAAAACCCTGCAGGATGCAGTCGTGAAACTTTATCTGCTTGTTAAGTCTGACGTCATTAGCCAATACCAGGTCCAAACTCTTCTTCCCAAAATCAAACAAACATCGAGGCACCACTGCAAGTTAAAAACAGACCAGATTCTTTCAGCTCTGATAAAATGATCAGTGTGGCTGTTCTCTCAGGTTTTACAATAAAGTTTAAGGTCCACGCATCCATGATAAAGAGGATTTGGGACGTTTAGTGGAATTAGAAACTAGCAGGAAGTTAGCTAGTTTCCAACTAAATATGATATACCATGTTCTGACTGAAGTATTTCTAAAAAACTAAAATGTACACCTCTGCTGTAACGTAAACAAAGACAGAAAACTAAATGGCTGCAATGTTTGGAGGGTTAGTGAAGTTAAGCTAGCTGACATATGATTTGCTACCTGGTGGCAGTGTTGCCAACTCCTCAGTAAGGAAAGTAGCTATTCGCTGTCCCAAAAGTCGCTAGAAGTCGCTAAATGACGTCATTATATAATTTGCATAATTGACCACATGTATGTAATTGCAATGGGCACTGTAGGAGAGAGGAATAACGTTGTGGGAGAGACAAAAAGTAAGTAAAAAAACACCGTAAATATGTTTAGAACTACAAATGAACTTTCTTCTGTTGATTCTTGTTTTTTTTTAATGTCACAATTCCAACCCTCCTCCTTTATCGGGGCTTGGGACCGGCAAAAGTGACCCAAAAAGGACACTGGCTTGGGATCAGCCAGCAGTGGCTTTGCGCATGCGCAATTCCTTTTCTGTCTTGACGCAGAGCGGTGAACATGCTCTGACTGCTGTGTGAGGACTGGGCTGCCTGTGAGTGCTTTGAGACGGGGGTGGGGGCACGGCAGCACCTGCTGCTTGTTGAGAAGAGTAAGAACGATACGTGCTTTCACTTCACAGTCTCCAAAAGTCTCCAATAACACCAGAAAAAGTCGCTAGATTTGCCGCTAGTTGCTTTTTTGAAAAAGCGTCGCTAGAGGGGTTTGAATACTCGCTAAATGTAACAACAAAGTCACTAAGTTGGCAACACTGCCTGGTGTCTAGCTACAGACCTATAGTTAAGCTAATATGAAAGCATTAGCACAGGGAAGATGTAGGATGAGGGTTTCCTCAATAAATGTTCATGTTGACACCATCACATGGCAGGAAGAAGATGCCAATAAATGGACCAAACGTAAGACAAGAGAACATCCAAGATGCACTCATCCACAACACGTGTTCAGTCAATAATATGTTGCTATGTGTTTTGGATTACTTGCTATGAAAAAGATCTGATCCTAAGCTTAATATCAAAACTGAAAGCTCACAATGGTCCAACCTATGAGTCTGAAGTATGCAGCATATTACAAGTTTATATCAGCTTGGCTGATGTAATAGTTTCAAAGTTGTCTGTGGTTCCAGAACTCAAGATGATCTCTAGTAATTCCATCCATTTTCTTCCACTTATGCTATTCAGGGTCATGGGTGGGGGCTGGAGCCTATCCCAGCTGTCATAGGGCGAGAGATGGGGTACACCCTGGACAGGTTGCCGGTCTGTCACAGAGTGTACCCCGCAGAGTGACAGACAACCATTCACTCTCACATTCACACCTACGGCCAATTTAGAATCACCAATTAACCTAACATGGAGAGAACATGCAAACTCCACACAGAAAGGCCCTGGCCAGATGGTGGATTCGAACTCAGGACCTTCTTGCTGTGAGGCAATAGTGCTAACCACCACACCACCGTGCTGCCCATGTCTCTAGTAATTATTAGCCGTTTTTTTCTTTTTACATAATTCATGTGCTGACTCCATACTCAGGCATATGTGGATGATTTTGAAGGCCATTTATGGCAGCAAGCTGTTCTTTACTGCATCATGATCTCCCTTGTGTTACTGTTGATAATACGGTAAATCCGATAGTTTGCTTTCAAAGTGTTGATAGTGACATCTCATGAGTGACAGTGATAAGAATAATTTGTGTGAGAGAAACAGAAAAATTGTTCTACTGTCAGTATTCAGAGACAATGTGCTGCATGGTTCTTGGTGAAATTCACACAAAGGCAGTGTGAGTAACAGAGAAAAATGAAATCTAAAAACTGTGAATGCGTGAAGCTTTTTCATCTAAACTTGGACGTGTTCAGTCGCAGTGGCTGAGGTAAATTTAAAACAAACAAGCAAAACCAGATGAAACGGTGCCAACAGGTGCCATTTTGTGTGTCTTTATTGTGGACATGACATTACATCTTTTTGAAATGATGTACAAAAGTATAACAGAACTGAGAATGGCTCAGACGAGGTAGAGCTTTCACATCGGCTTGCTGGCTTGAAAACTACACAGTATAAAAACAAAAACAACCCAGAAAAATCAAATTAAAACAAACACTCTTGTCTGCTTCTGTCCTCTTATCCTTTTTGAAGTGATAATAAATACAGATATCAACCAAATACATTTGGAATAATAATGTCTTCTAAGGTAAATTAATCATGAAGTTCATAACAAAAAAAAAAGAAAAAAATTAATACGGACACAAATAATACAACTTAAGAGGCATGATAAAAACCCAACCAAAGAGAAAAGAAACAACACCTGCCAGCCCCTCCGGGAGGGCAACCATGACTAGCTACTCAACAAATCCTACAGTTTAGCAAATAGAAAGACTAAAAACACACTTTTACATCTTTATGAAAAAATAAGCACTGCTGCACCTAGCATTATCAAACCTCCCATGAGGAAATGTAGCTAAAAAGCTGTGCCACACAGCCATCACAAAACAAATCATTTTGCATTCAAATCTACAGAATCACTCTAACAAAAACAAACAAACAAACAAAAAAAAGAAAAAAAGCCTCTAAACCAGAAATTATGTTGAAGTGTGTTAGCCGGCACCATTAAAAAGACATTCTCAAAGAAACCTTAGCTAGAATTGGACAAAATAAGACTGTTAAAGCACTAACCTAGTCTAAGTGCACTAGTAATGCCATTTGGTTTCTACCGCTGTTTATAAAGGGTTTGGTAAGAGTGGATTACAGATATACACTTTATATTACACTTACTCCTGCTTCATAGTTTTTCTAAGTCACACTTCGGAGTACAAATTCATAGCTGAGGAGTTCATTTTAAAGGGACATCTGTACAACATTGGTATTAGTACTACACTACCTCAAAGGCTAGCGAATCCATTTCAAGTATTTCCACTAACCACACCTTCAGTATACACAGCTGTGTATTATTAGGCAGATTCAAGCACACAATATTGTATGCATATCTAAACAACCCACTGGTATAACAACCGTTTCATCATGTGTTCATGTAAAAACTACTGAGGTCTCAAAATAGATGGAAAATACAGTACTTTGTACGCTCCGTCATCTACAACTGGTGTGAATTTTGAATCAGACAAATTGACTGTTTCATTCTTCCTCAAAAGTTTTGAGCTGCTTTGCTTTGCTTCTTCTCTTCCCTAGCATGCTGAAGCATGGTCAGGCATGGCATACTCAATCTTGGGGACTATTTAAGGGTGAAGAAGTAAAACAAACACTCCTGTTTCATATCAGCCAATAAATGTTGCAGAGGAGGTAGGCTAGTATAGAAAGCATCTAGACGGAGGTTGGAGTACACAGGAATTTAGTCAACCTCTTATACAGTATAAAGAGGTTTGAAACAAATCCGTAAACACACAATGTCCACTCACACACAGACACACACCTGTGTTAAGGCTGTGACAGCTTTACAATTCAATGTCTCCACCTTGTGTATTTATCCCTGAACTCTCTGGAAGGCTGACCTCCTCACCTCTGGTTGCTGTCTCTCTCTCTGACCTCCTCACTCTGTCCCCTTCAAATGCAAATCTTCACATCACCATTCAAATAATTAGACTGACAACATGGGAGATAGGCTCATTAGTCTGCTTAAATGTTCTGGTAATATAATCAGCTCTGCATTGCTGGTAATTGCATGTCCAATAAACATGTTATTATACAGGATGGTGGATACGTGTCATTGTGTGCCCATTTTATCTGTTAAAAAAAAAAAAAAAGCAACAGGTTACATGAGAAGATCAACACAAATGTCAGAAAAAATAAACTCAATTTTGTACAGCTGCCCCTAATAGTCGATGAGACAAATAATAGTCTCTCAAAGTTTCAATTGATATGTTGGTCACAGAAAAAAAAACAAAAAAAACCTCAAGACCCTCAGGAAGTTGTGACTCTTGCACGGCTACTTCCTGTGGTTATTAGGTGGTAATCAGCCTACCTATTTGTTTGGGATCCACGAGAGGGTAAAGGATGTCACACTAACTATAGACAGTATCCTTCCTGGTTGTTTTTGATGGAATCAGAAACATTGCCACCGGTGTTATTGCTGGCATGTTTCATGCATTAGCTATTTTAAAGGCTCCTTATCACAGTTTTGTATTTCCCTGGAATGTTAACTATGTTAACATTGTGCTAACTTTCCATTTCAGTCCTAGAACTCAAACCATTTCTGCAAAACTGAATTAAAACAATAAACACTTGATGACTAGTTGACTCATAACTAAAAGTAACTAAGGATTACCACTCAACAAGGGAAATGTTTGATCGGGGGCAGCCCTATAATTTTTTTTATAACTTTCCTATCCTGGTAACCTCTATGAAGGTATCATGTGTTGCTGACATACTCATGCCGGGTTCATACGCAATATCAATACATAAATACCAAAAACGGGAGTTGGGTACCACCACAATACATTTACATGTTTATGAGCAATAGCTGGCCAAGACTCTCTTCCACACTCACAACATGGTGAAGTGAAAGATAGATGGAAACAGATACCGTAAATTTTCAGCATTTACTATTTATATAAGACAAAAAAAATGTATGTTTTCTGAGCCCAGCATAAGATGGCATCATGAAATGTACAGGGAGACTGGTAGGCCAAAAAGTCAGAGTTGGTTTTTGCAATGGAAAATATTAGGTTGCATTACTTCCGCCTAACATGAGTAGCACCACATTCCTCTTTGCAAGTGCACAAGTTGAAGTATAATCTGTGCAATCTAGAGCCGACTTCTTCCTGCCACTCCTGCTGTTGTGGAGTCAGTCTAATTTAAAGTCCAGATTGTCTGAGTTGGTGACACTCTAATATGAACGAGTTATTGAGGAAAACTCCACTCAGTCCCTTCCTCTTAAATGGGCAATAATTGATTGGCTATAAAAATGGTATGCTCATTTATATTGGCTATTAAAAACGCACACTTTTTTTAATGAGCACTAAAGCAGACACCCCCATTAGCGTTCTCTCCCTTGCCTTGTCTCTTTCTGGTCCTACCTCTCTCTGTCTTTCCCTCTCTCTTTCTAATCACTGGCCCCAGAGTGGTCACTGCACTCCCACCATTACACTGTGGAATGGAGGGGAGTGAGTTTAGCACACCTAAGCATGCACACACGCACACACACACACACACACACACACATATACAGACAGAAAGATGCATGTCTTATGACTCAGAACCCGAAAAAACTAACTTGCTATGTGCCAGCTGGTTGTTGATGAATTGCAGAGCTTCTCTTCTCTCTTCTCTTGCTGTGGGTTGATGATTGGTGTCCTGAGAAATGCACAAAGTCTCACACACAATAAAGCTAAAAAGGAAAAAAAAGGGTTTGTGGGGGCATCTACAGCAGACATGCAATGCCACAGTCCTTAATCACAATGCCAGCAGTTGCATTCGAGTTCAGTTTCTCTCCTTATTTACTTTACTTTTCCTGTAAAGCGCTTGGCAGCAACTTTACTTGTTGGTACCTCCAAAATGGCAGCAAGAGGTAACTCTGAATTTTTAGGGCTTCTGTATTCAGAAATCATTGAAGGTTATGCCAGCCTTCAACAAAAGATTGAATGTTGGTGAGTCCAGCCTCCCTGCCAAAGAGACGCTTTATATTTCTCTCTTCATTTCTTCTGTGGTGAGAGAATTTCCCACCTGTGTGCATACCTGACACACAGAACTTCTTAAAATAGATTTTCACCAGAATTTATTTCCATAAAAGACTCTTTCTGCTCCGGGGCATCTTTATGATTTTAAAATTTCCTATCACAACTTTAATAAGCTGCTTTACAATTAAAAAACTACAATAACCTTCACTGTAGAAAATTCTACATCATTAAAGGGCGACAGTGAAGAAGAGGAGCTCAAAAGGTGAATCTTAAGTCATGGGTCTTTGGCTCCAGAACTTGGATTTTCAGGATACTTGGGATAGTGTGATTTTCTGACTAGGGTAGTCCAGGTTGTGGTCTACCAGTTGAAGGGGTTTACTGTTGCTGTTGTGGTTTTGGTGAGTGTTTGGCAGCCAGTCCTCCTCGCTCCCCCTGGCTCAGTAACAAGCTCCTCGTGTCTTGGTACTGGCTGTTGTCAAAAGGCATATGGTGGACACTCTGGACGTGCGTCTTTAGGTTCCCTTTCTGAGAGGCTCGGTATGGGCAGAGTTGGCAACAGAATGGCCTTTCCCCTGAGGAACACACACACACACACAAAGTAGAAAGGTCAAAGAGAAGCCAGAGGTGACACCATACATAGGATTTAGAGAGGAGAGGGAAGTTTAAATATACAGGACAAAATGATGCAAAGCATAGATGAGACTTGCTGCAGTGGGAATGGGAAAGAAAGGGGAGGAAGCAAGAGAACACAAACAAGCATAAGCTAAGACACATGATGGCATTCAGCTAGAAGTGCAGAAACATTCTGTAGGTTAAGTGAAGCCTTCACATTTACTTTTTTTTTTTTTACATCTATTTTTACTTAAAATGTTCTCTATCCTGACCCAGATGGAGTAACTCTTCCTCCCTTTTTCCTACCATCTGGAGAAGAGCGCCACACGTCCTCTGTCTGAACAGTCCCACTTTTATCTCCATGCATTTCTCTCAATCACCTGGGCCACCCAGTGCCCCCTACACAAACACACCCACTCTCAAATACACTCTATACACACCCTGTACTCTCTCTTCTAATTAGAATGACCTACAATGGCACAGACACCTCTGAAAAAAAAAAAAATTAAATTAAATAAAAAATAAGCAACGCACACCTGAACAAAACAAATGAGCGTGCCATTTAATTGCACCTAATTATCATTTTGATAAATGGAAGAATATCAAAGCGGGAAAACAAATGACTCCCCGTGCCCCTCCCGCACCCTTCTCCCAGAAGAAGAAACGGGGGAAATATAGCTGTTATCATACATCATCAGAAATGCAACGGTGAGAAAAAAAAGAGGGAGGCTGGTGTAAGAAAGAAAGAGAGAGAGATAAAAACAAAAAAAGGTATAATTAATCACACAAAAATCACACAGCCCAAAAAAAAAAAAAAAAACCCCGG
>VUQI01018635.1:9209-22599 GCA_015106735.1 Paratilapia polleni | reverse complement strand
TTTTTATTTTTTTTTTTTTATTTTTTTTTTTTTTTTTTAGTCCCTCCCCCCTATCCCACTACTCTGTTTGTCAGACATCTGTTCTTGACAGACTGTGGCAAGGTTATCTGGAGTGTGACAAATGCTGTACATCATAATGAATTAATGTAATGGGCCCAGTGTTAGTTGGCCCTAGCCACAGCTATGCTTCATGCATGAGTTACCACATAGATGGGAGAGAACAGTTTGAAGCATAATGACTTGTTAAGACGTGAACAAACCATTTACACTTTGGATTAGGTGCTCTTGAGTGTCTTATTCATTGCTATAGGGAGTTTAAGCTTGGTGCAAGGACTGAGGAATCCTGAACCCTGATTTGAACCACTAAATCAAAATGAACTAGAAGAAGTCTGAAGATGTGTTTCGCTTGCTTAGTTACCCTCAAGGCCATTTCCTGTCAAAGCTGCTCTGTACACTGACAGAGAAGGATAGCCCCTTGGCAGATTGTTTTGGCCAGTGGCCCATACATGCATTGAACTTTGAAGTTGGCATGAGATCTGTCTTACTTTCTCTGAGTGAAATCCAAACCAGTGAAGTTCGGTTAAGGAGTCTAGTTCACAGGGGTGGGTAGAAATATACAGATACCATTCATCCATCCATTTTCTTAACCACTTGTCAAACTGGGGTCGTGGGGCGTGCATCTCAGCTAATATTGGATAACCAGGCTTATACAGCGACTTGGACAACCATTCACACTTTGATCCATCCCTTCGACCACTATAGAAGTCAACCTAACATGCATGTCTTTGGACTGTGCAACAGCAACCTGGAACAGGGAGGACATTCAAACACCCCGTGATTCAATAGCTTGTAGAACCACCTTTAGCAGCAGTAACTTGCAGTTTCTCACATCATTTATATATTTGCTCTTGTACTCTACTAGGGAAGTGTTGTGTGATTCACAGCTCAAAACACACAGCAACCTCCGGGGCTGAAAAATGAAGCCTAAAACGGCAGTTCCTCTAATGACCACTTGGATCTAGCTTCAAAAGTGAGTCAATCCTCATATACTCCCATGTCAAAATGCCCAACTTTGCAGCTTTACAAAGCATGTTTACATCTTGATACAAAAAAGGGTTTTGGTCTTCAGTTTCCCTCTTCAGAACAACTGTGCGGTGGGTGAATTCTTTTTCTCACTAATCCATTCGCATACTAGTAAGGATTAAAGTTAGGGACACGCCGCCGCCTGCCAGGCCTCATCTGCTAATTTGAGTCACTGAGCTGGACCTGTCCACTGTGTTTGTGGTTTTGGTGTCTTTTGGAGCATTTTTAATGAAATTATGTGGTGATTAATATGATTTTCTGTGTGATACAGACTGTTCAAGAAATTTGTGCTTTATTTTTGGTGAGTGCAATTCTACTATTCTAGAACTCTAGTAATTTTGTGTGTTTTTTTGTCTGTATCGGCTAACTTACCACAAAGCTTGTCTAACATGCCAATAGTGTGCCTGCAGTTACCCACAGAGCTGAAGCGATCTCTCATTTCCCTGCTGTGGCTGTCAAATAATCCTCCTGGTTTGATTCACGCACTGAGTTGCTGCACTTAACTTTTGCAATGTCTCTATGTTCTATCAACGCCTCTATTAGAGTAATGAAAGCTCGACAGCAGTGGCAGCAGTGGCACTGGGTCAAGCGAGGCGGGAAGTGAGGGTGGGTCAGTTTCGGAATGAAGAAAAATGGATCTGTGAAACAAAACCGTAGACATCTGTTTTGCTGTTTCTCGGTTTCACAATCATTATACCCCTCGTTGGAGAAGCTGTGGATGAGGAAGATGTGATAAAGCACAAAATGAAACTGATAGTCTAAAAATAAATGCAGTTTCACAAGGAGATGCCTGACATTTGTTCCATCACGAGTCCCAGTCACGTAATACAACAAGTGCATAGCCAAGGAAAAATTAAGGGGAGAAAATTGCACATTTCAGGCAAAGCATCCTATTAGAAACGTGTCTGCTAATGACATCTCATCAGCTTTAAATGTCCACCAGATGGAGAGATGATGGTAATGTCTTAGTGCAATATATGGCATTTTTAAATAATTCACTTCATAATATATTTTGCATTTATTTTACAGTTATTTGCAAAAGAACCTATTTTATGTTGATTTTCTTTTCTTTTCTTTTCTTTTTGCACAGAATTACCCAATGAAGAAGTAATATTAGAGCCATAAACTGTGATTTTCTGTTTATTAAGAGATCTACTGCAATTGCAAAGACAGATCTACTGCCTGTGCAAAGGTGACTTTAAAAATAAAGTCTCTAAACTCTCCTGGCCTACCCCAATCCCACTTCCATGCAGTGTCACTATTAAAATCCCTGTCCTTTTAGTACATGCTTAAATACAAGTTATCTAAACTTAACATTTCCTTTTGTCCCACTTCTGAGTTCCCAAAGCACTCGAGTTGTCTCTTTGTTTTACTATATTAGAGTGGCTCAGTTTAAAGAATGCTATTGCCATCCTATCTTTAGACAGTGTCCTGTAGAGTGGACAATAAAGATAATGAAAACTGATGATTCGCTGTCACAGTGGCTTCAACCTATCGTCTCGCATGTTCTCGTCAAACTCAAAATCAAAACCGAAGCCAGCTGTCAACACATCACAGCAGCTGTGATGCTTACAAAGGCCAACAGACTGAAAAAGGTCACTTTTCCCAGAATAGATTCAGAGTAAAAGCCACTGCTGAGTTTAACCTCAAACTGAACCAGTAATGTGAGGGTGTTAAAAATGCAGCTTTGCCTCTCTGTGACTCTGTGTGGATTTGACTCACTGAAGGATATTTTCACTTCTCTGACAAGTTTATAGCTCTGAATGGAGCCATTAGAGGACCTGTCTGACTCTTCAAATGAGTATCAACAGATGAGAGTTTCTATGCTTTGACTTTCACATTGTCATTGCACAATATTGTAATTGTAGAGTCCAGAACTATTAAAGGAGCTTGTGTCTGCTAGTTTAATTTTTTTTCTATTAAAAGCAATAATTCAGAAAGTCTTTAGAAAAACAAATGTATAATGTCTGGCTGAGAGTTTGTAGAGGAAGGCTGCAAAGGATTGTCAAGATGAGAGAATTTTCTGGGTGCTAGCTACACAGTCAGGAAACAAGGATGGAGAGAGAGGAACCCCTGTGGTGCTGGATTGGCAACTGGGCCCTGGGAGACATGTGGGGGGAAAAAAAGATTTTGACTTAAAAAGGCTGTCTAACAGCAGCCTTGAGTGAACCATTTTTCAGTCCATTTAGTACAAAATGATGTGTTAACTTGCAGGCATCAGTTTGTATGTGACTGAAAGCAGGAAAGCAAAACTTTACTTTGCTAATACATACTGTTGTGTTTCTTTGGGGAATGCAACTTCACAGAAAAGCAAAGAAAAACACCGATTGGCTTTGGCCTTTTTGTGCTAATTTAAAACAAACTTAATTAGAAAAAACAAAAAACAGCCACTACAAACAAAGTCAAATGTGTTGGGGAAAAAAGAAAAGTTTAATATTTACTCTTGCTTTTAGCTTGATATAAGGTGTACACTGACCTTAATATGCATCTTATCAGCAGAGTATACCAGCAACCGGAAATATAAAAACTAGAAGCAGCTTCACCGGCATCTCACATAACCACAACAAAAATCCTGCAGCAGAAGATTAAAGAGGTCTGACTCATTTCTAAGAAACCTGGCAGTATCACTGTGGAGTGAGACCATGGGGGCTTTTTAGACAATAAGTCAAATTTTGTAATCAATTCTAAAATTGCCGGGAAGTCAATGCAGTGATTTGAGGCCAGTTTTGGTGTCCTCAGATGTAACATTTTTCCCTTTCATTTTAACTCTGACCGTGGCAGTGTGAATTAATTACAGTGATCTGACATGCTAGAGATGAATGCATGTTCTCAAAGCCAGAGCAGCCACAAATGTCTCAGCGTGATTCAAAATCCTGCTTGTGGTTGGTTGGTACAAAGCAGGTATGTTAGCAGTAGCTGGATGTGTTTCTTTAGCCTAATAATCAGCCTGGCTTTTCATTTTTACTTCTGCTTTCAGTGCGAGTTTGTGTTCATGTTTCCAGCTTTTGTTGGAGGAGGTTATTGTACTCTAACCGACCAGCAGGGACTCGTGGAACTGTAATTGTTCAAGTCAATAGAAACAGCTTTTTGGGGGGTGGGGGGCAGCTCAGCGCATTCAGTGTTTGTTGTTATGAATGAAGCAATATGCCAGTCACAGGGTTATCATTTCTGTGGGTTAACGTGTATTGCTGGGCTGATCAATACTTGCCTTACTGTGTGGCCACTTTTTTGATGAGGTCTGATATATAGAGAGAGACTTTTTCTGGTCAACAGCTGTCAATAACCACACTGCAGAGCTATTTGAATTGCTGGAAGAGCAGGGGATAAGGACTGTGACTCACTGGGAATTCTGACGGCAGTGCTTCAATCACAGATGAACTGTTGTTCATCATTTGCTGTACATGGCCTTGTTTGGTACAGCCCCTAGTGTTGTCTGTGCATCTCCAGCCTCTTGGATGAATTAAGGGAAAAGAAATGTTACTCTTAACTACTGGTTCCCATTTATTACTCAGAATGGGCTGTTTCAGCATCTTAAGGAAAGGGAAGCACTGCAACACGGAGGCTCCAATGCAGCTGGCTGGGTGTTTTAGATGCTGTACACCTGTCAGTTAAGGAGATCATTAATCAAGATATTCAGTCAATCCAAGCTCAGCTTGATGGAGATATTGTTTAGTGGAACAATTATAACTATAACTAAAAGTATAAAGCAGCCATAAGCACGCAATCAAATCAATAGGCAAGGCCCATTGAAAGCATAGAGGCACTTAATGTCACTACTTTACATAGGCTAAGGAAACCATTGGTAAGTAGTAAGCAATGAATAAATAATAAAAAAAAATTAAGACAAAAAAAATAATGTTGAAAATAAGTACATAAAATAAAGATTTAAATATAAAGACCAGCAATCCAGTGTTTCTGAAGGTACAGTGCAGTAACAGGTTGTAAGTTGCTTCAAATTTAAATTTGAAAATGGCTGCAGTTGTAGAAGTTGGTTTCACCTGTGTGCAGTATAGTAGGTAAAAGCAGCTTCAGCTTAACGCGAACCTGTAAAGGTAGCGCCATCCATCTCGTATCTGTGTGTGTGAAAACAGTGCCAGAGAGAGACACTCGGGGGTGTTTATTAACCTCTTCCAGCATGATGAGAAAGAAGTCATTATACCAGCAGGAGAGCCTCGGTCACTTATGAGTGATTTAGCCTCTCTTAATTAGAGAAAATAAGTGGACAGATATCCCGCCTCTCGCCTTGCGACAGCTGGGATAGACTCCAGCTTCTTCTGACTCATTCTGTTTTTGTTTATAAATGTCTCACCTGTCCCCCCTCAACTCTTCACCATACCCAGTCTTTCACGGACAAACACAAACACACACACACACACACACACACACACACACACCCAGCAGTTTAAAAAACCAAAAAAATAAAAGTTAAGGACAGGATATAAACTGGCAAGTCAGCCAACACACAATTCCCTAACCTCTAGTTTGAAATCAAACAAACAGGCAGAAATACTCTCCTTATGTTTTCTCGCTGCCAGTCCCCACATGCGGGTTCGTTTCAAAGAGTGCAGAGGTCCGAGTCTGGACAAACATCCATGTTGTGAGTGTCAGTTATACATGGAGATGTCAACACGTAACTATAGCAAAATTTATTATGAATCTAGTCATAAAAATAATATCAATTTAATGCATGACTGGGAAACAAGTTGCTAGCCATTTGCATCATTATCCCTAGAGTATCACTTGGGATTATCACTGATCTCCAAGATTTCATTTTACTTCTACTTCTTTTATTAGTTTTTAACTTATTGATCTTAGAGTTTTTTACTGTTCTATTGTTGCTTTTATTTGTTGTTGATTGCTGTTCTTAATTGTTTTATGTATTCACTTGCTTACATCTTGTCTATTGACTGACTTGATTGAGTTTTACATTATGTATAAATAGTCAGTAGCCACTTTATTAGGTATACCTACAAGTGGACCAGTATCTCTGAGGAATGTTTCCAGCACCTTGTTGAATCTATGCCATGAAGAATTAAAGCAGTTCTGAAGGCAAAAAGGCGTCCAGTCAGGTACTAGTAACGTGTCCCTAATAAAGCGGATGGTGAATGTAGTTTTGTGGCTTGAAACCTTTGTGGCAGTTCATGCTTTGTGCAGCAGATTGTGCTTCCACCTGAAATAAAATGTGCTACATAAATAAAGTTTTGGTTGCTTGCTTGTCTGGTCAATGGAAAGTTAGCCACATGCATTATACAAACTCGGGAACTCCATTTTCAATGAAGAAAATGTTATGAAGGGGAAATGATTATGGTTGGATTGCAGCAGCAAAATTAAAGTTTTGTGTAACTGTCACTGACAAATTAAGAAAATAGCAGAAACAATAGCTGCATAACAATAAGCTTGATTAGGTATATTTCAGGTATTTTCTTTACACTGAAGATTAAAACACTCAATTTACCCATGTCTTAAATAGACTACCCCAGGTCACTGACACACAGAAACCACCGTTCTTTTTATTCACTTACCTGCCTTGGACAAAGAAAAAAGCTGATTTTAGTGCACACAATGTTTTACACCAGAACCTCTGTCACAGAAAGCATTGTCTTTTGGTTTGACTTGCACAGGTGCTTCAGTGAGTATCAACACAGTGACAAGGGTAGAAGAGACCTGTTCAGCTTTGAGTGTAATGCTCAGCCAGGGGTATTTGTTGTCTGTCAAAAGCCTGAAACCACATGAGGGAAACAGTAGAATTCACTTCCACTCTTGGAGGTAAAACTGTTTATTGTACACAGGTAGGCTGGCTCAGCAGAGTCAGAGATGTGCTTCTATATTTATTCCAAATCAGGGATGTGTTCTGGTAATGTTTTATCAATAATACAAATCCCCTTGTTGCTTTCCATGTCAGCCAACAGTCTGGCTTTGTGCACACTGCGGGGGAAGCTGATTAAGGCTTCTTTGCTCGTGTGGAAATACAGTTCAACCTAGCTTGACTGAAGTTGACATGGAATATCAGTTAGTGCTTTAACTAGGTCAGGTTGTGCATTAAAGCTGCTGTAGGTTCTTTTTATTCTAAAACACACCAAAAGGGATGCAGTTGGCTTTTGCTGCAGCACAATTCACATGTGTGTATGTGTGTTGCTGGCAGGTCTTCTGGGATGCAGTATAATATAATGAAAAAACAGTTCCCATCTCTTACATATTTCTCAGCTTTCAAAAGACTTATTCAGACCTTGTTTTATTCATTATATGCTAAACTCATTTTCCCCTCCCAGTGGTATTTATGCACTGAAAATTTTTGCCATCTTTCTGCCAGTAATTTACGGAACGATTCAGTTCAAACAAATACAAAAATCAACACAAACCACTGCAAACACCATGAAGTGAAAGACATGGCAGTCAGCATAAAGTATGAGCCATGTGTATAAATAGAGATTGCAAAGCAGGCTTTACATCACCCATAAATGCATGTATACACCCATGGTATGCACCCAACATCTGGGTGCATGGATGCATGTTTATTCTTAATGTGCATATGAATACATGTAACAGTGGCTGCTTAGGACATGCATGCCTGCATATGAGGGTCATAATGTTGTCAATTTGGTGCTGTGGAGCTGCTAATCATATCACATGATCTCTGTTGTCATGAAAATATAGTTGCTCAAATTCTTGTATTTTCCAGGCATTTTGTTGCACGCATGTTCCACGCATATTGTTTCCAAATCTTTGAAACAGCATTTAGGAGTACACTGGGTCACTACATTGTCCATTAGTTATGTCATGTCAACAAGTTTTTTAATTGAACTTTAAATGTACTTTTTCTAATTATCCTCTGCAAATTTTAACTAAAACGTTCACCACCGGGGGGCAGCATTTCACCCTTATAAATGTTCTTTTAACATTTATTTCTTTTAAGCATTACCCCCATTCAAGAGGCTTTGCCTTTTCCCACGCCGCCATTGTAAATAACAATATGTGTTCTTAGTTGGCTTGCCTGGTTGGCTTGCTACATCATCTTGTGGTAGAAATTGGTAATTCATGATAATGTAGCCTGGTCCTGTTTGAACTTCAACCGATATCTCGCAACACAATACACAGAAGTTTTGACATGAAGTCATAGTAGTTATTTCACAGGAGTTTAAAATAAGCACCTTTTAAAGTATATGTGCTACTGATTGTTAATAATGGTTGTTCAGAAGAATAATATAATGTAAGTCACTGAATAAAAAACTTTTTTTTTTTTCTGTTTATTGGGGTTAAAAGTGGGAGCTCAACAGTTGTTGAGGTTATACTTTCAAGTCTCAACACTGCCAAGCTACCACCATTGGGTCCTCATGCACTGCCCTTAAACCTGTCTCGTGGCTGACTGTTCTCTGACCCTTACGAGCATATCCCAAACAAGCTGGGATATGCTGGAAGAAAAAAAAAAAAGAAATCACTGCTGAGAAAGGCTTCTTCTTCTTCCTGATTTTTACCAGCCTATTGAATGGCTATTACCATCAGCTGCTTTCATTCAGATAAATATGGCCAGCAGGTGGCCTCCATCTATTAGCATGTAGATATCACCTCATTCAGCGGTGGTCTTTCCACCCTGCTTAACTTAAGTAGCTGGTGGAGTGTTTCCACTTTAAAATGGCATTAGTCTGCATTAGGAAGCAGGAAAGGTGGCAGTGGTGAATTTGAGACCCATCTTTTTAATTTCCCATTTAACCTGCGTTTTATTTCTACTTTTCCTCACTGCTTACTTTTATTTTTCACATGCTGTTTAGCTGGGTTTAGGCACCAAAATTACTTGGTTGGGTTTAGCTAAAACAAACTACTGGGTTAGGGTTTGGAAAAGCTCATGGTTTTGGTTATTCTATAACCTTCATATGTAGAGTCTCCATTTGCTGACTTATGATGACATTTACAACTGGACTTTATCACATAATCTTCTTTAAATGTCTACATAGTCTGTGCTGCTGTGTTTATCACTGATTAGAATGATGATAACAGCCTGCTGCGCCTGCACATTGGTAGCAGAGGGTGTGTACTAGCGATATGTATTGGTCTGATAACAACTGATAATAGCTGATTACAAACCAATTTTGTGATCTATTATGCTGTACTGTAGAGTGTTTTGGGTTTTTTTTCACCTCATTTACCTTAATAATAGCATCAAACAATGGATATCTAATTTCTTATTACTTGTTTTGCTTGTTTTCCTGGACCCCATTGTATGGCTGTGTCCAGTGAAGTTAATATGTAACCATATCTTAGCAATAAAACTGGTTTAAAAAAAAAGAAATCTGTTATAAGCAAAATAAATGGTGACCTACTTTAATATAAATAATATAAACATGAATGACAATTCCATTATCAGGATTATCAGTGATCTAGTCATCAAAGATATAAAAACTATTATGAGGCTGAAATCTCTTTCACAAGATCCCAAAAGAGCTTTGCATGGTATACTGTATCATTTCATAGTGGTGTTATTTAAAGCACACATACATAATCTTCTCCCGTTGTCATTTAATGCTGCGAGAGCCCTAATGTACCATGAAGGATGAGCTATTTAGAAAGCCTACGAGTCACAAAGTCCCTGCATTGGCTTTTTGAGCAGCATATTTTCTCAGATGTTTCAAAGAAAGCTGACGAAAGCTGTCTGGAGTTTCTGTGTTTGGGTCAGAGCTCTGCAGGTTTCAAGATGTTCATGACAGCTTGTACATTCTGTACTAAAACCTTGACATCTGCCCAGTGCATGCAGAGTCCTGCCCCTCAGGAAGTGAGATGGGCCAGAGCCAGTCTGGTGCTATCTGGATGTCCTCTGTCTCTTATCTACCACTTCCAGCATGTTGGGTTACTGGATCTGTGCTCCTGCCTGCATGATGGTGTTTTGCTATCAGGAAGCTTTTGCTATAGAGCCCAGAGGGAAGAAAGGGGTTCGTTTAGAAAAGTTTATTTTTTTAAAGAGGATTATTATTTGGGAGTATGATGGAAGATGCTGCCCCACCATGACCTCAACCATTTAAAAACACACATCCCCTGCTATAGCTTTATCCACTTGTATTTCTGTCCGGTGTTCAACAACTCCTACCTGGGTCTGGAGCATTGTGAAGAAGTGAATGCAGGATTTACTTTGACCCATTTCGTTCCTTCATTGGGCATGTTTCTCAGACTTTATTAGTTATTAGACCTATTATAATCCTCTTGTTGGATTCTTATTGTTTTCAGTCTGAGGAGTACTTTTGATTTGTATTCTTTTGGGAGCTTTTTGTTCTCTTAAAAATGTCAAGCTGGGTTCATGTCCTGAGCCTGTAAGTCCCTTTGAGTGATATTTAATATTGGACCATATGAGTAAACTTGACTTTAATTGGAATTCTAGATCAAGGCTTGTTTCATAGAGTTTGTTTTGGAGTCAACTTTCTGCCTAGCTGTCAAAACTTGCCTAAGAGGATTAATCCAGCAGACCTCCCTCTTTCATAACAAGTCACCCGCCCCAGTCCTCATGACTTCAAACCTCTCGCTGTCAGTGTACCTTAATTGCGATTTTTGGGTGATTGGCTTTCTGCTAATGAGAAGGAGCAGGATAAATTAATTTCATCTGAATGGTGCTGTGATCCTCTGCCTTTCCTGCACGTTTTACCAACATGCGTAGATTGAAGCCTGTCATTGTAGGCTTTTTTTTTTCTTTTTTTTTTTTTGCAGGTGGGTGGATTGCCTGCCTTAGATAACAGACCAAATATATGCTTCCATGCAAAGGTACCACTTTTAACTTAAATAACTGGACTGTTTACAGTCTAAAATTAAAGCATATTTCACAGTAACCACTGATACCTAAACACCTGTTTCCTTAATAAGATTCAGCTCTCTGGTTTGTAAAGCCACATTTCTGAAACATAAACTAGATGCTTGGGGGGAGATAGAAATGACAGTCTGTTTGTTATTGCATTCTCCCCTGTTATTCAGTATAATATACACTGTGGGATGCCAAAAAGGCGAGAGAGTATTGCTGAAGAAAATCCATTTTGGATTATTTCTCAGCTGGAGATGTGAGAAATTTGATCATGTCACCTTTGTTTTTGCTGAGATGGAAATGGCTATATGGAGAAGGAAAGGATTAGATTTTAAGAGAAGAGAGGAGGTTCAGTCTTTTAGTTTTGAATCCAAAAGAGAACGCACATCTCCTTTTCCTCTCTGCAACCTTTCCTTATCTGTGGTGTTGCTAAACTAATGCTGGACAAGTGCAGATTCTCAGTAGGATTTTATTTAATTTTAATTTTTTTTTTTTGTGTCTCTGACAGATTTTTGCTGATGTATTGTACTAGGACCTTGGACTTGCCACACTAAGCAATACATAGTGTTCAGCACAAATCTCTGTGACTACTGTGCTAAGGAAGAAGTTTATAGAGGTTTCTGGCAGAACTTCACCTGCTGCCAAAGTACATGGAGGAGAGGAATAAGTCTGAAGCAGTCAAAACTCTTCATTTGTAGTATATAGAACAACTTTATTGCTAGATCTTTGAGCTTGTGACATTCATTGGATCATCATAAAACATTACAGACAACAAGTCAAATAAAGTGGGTGTGAAGCAGATACAGCCAACCAAGGGGGCACCTACAAGTACAGTTGTAAGTGTCCTTGTAGGTGGTCATGTTGTTTCAGGGAATACCATTGCCTTTTTTAAAAAAACATCTGGCCTATACTGTATATAGTATAGTTGGCCTATACCACATCAATTCCAGTTTATAGACCAAACATGGTGTTACCCATGACAATGATCCCACCCTGCAAAAACTGTTGAGATCTGGTTAAAAAGTGAAAAGTAATAAAAAAAAAAAAATCAACATTTTAGGCTGTTGAAAAGAAGTCTAGAAAAAGACATTCCTTTATGTCTAAATTTGGTTGAAAAGCAAAAGTCAACTTTCCTTACTCAACACCTCTGCAAATCTTTCAAGTGACCAGCAGATTTGAACCCGTGGGGACAACAGGCCTAAGTTTTGAAGGCTCATAAGAATAAAATCACACACAGTGAGACATATCCCCATATATAAACGGCATAAACAATACTTTAAAAACTATCTTCTGGTAATCTTGGTTATCTTTATGCTTTAGAATAGAGTGCACTGATTGCAATTTTCTTGGCTGATTCCGATTTTTTTTTTCTAAGTATAACCTGCTGATATCAATTTTTGACAATTTCGATTTTCTTTCTAAGAACTGTAACTGGTAGCATATACAAGCAAAAATCAACTTTTCTTCAATGCAGAATATTATTTTCATAATAAAAGAAATTATTAAACTTTACAATTTCTCTCAAACTGCAGTAAGTTCGCTTAAACAACTGAAAATAAAGTGCTCTGTTACTGGAAAGAGGTAAAAAAAATTCACTGAAAATGAGTTGCTGTACACCCACCTTTACCTGACATATTTTTACCTTAGCAAACAAATGCAGGTGCAACAGATTTATATAACAAAACAAATCATTTTCCAGTATGTTTATAAATTCACCGGATAATAGGACACCTTTTCTCTTTTTCACTCGTCTCTATAATTTTCTTCGGAACTGCTGTGATCCTCTGCTCATACCGAGGCTGCTGGCTTGTGGCTGGCTCTGCGCTTTGGATAGCTTTAGCCACTTTGCCTTTGTTAGCTTCTTTAAAATATCCCTCTTCAGCTGGGTGAAGGTAATTTAAGTGTCTGATTAGATTTGTTGTCCTGAACGTTTTCGTGGTACTCCTTCACAGTTTACTTTGGTGAACTTCACTCACAGTGAAGAGGTTCCACGCCAACAGCATGTTAGCATGTGGCTGTGAGTGTGCATGCGACTATTTGCCTGTGGCGCTTTGCACATATTGTGCATGCATGAAACAGACCAACTCGTAATGAGATATACGTGAGACTGACCAGCCGGTCATTGACCAGGGCCAAGAATGCTGGAATTCAGATGATTCTGGTCCCTGGCCAGTCAATCATGCATTTGTACTTTAGAGCAAACCTATTCTGTCACCACGGGTAACTATTCTTTGTCTACAGCTCACATTACCTTTGGTGTACCACGGCGTTGGATTTTAGGTTCCATATTTTTTCCTATTTATATATTTACATGGACAACACCAAGGTATATTCACCACTGGGTGGCACAAAATTTTCTTCAATTAAATATCCCAAAATCAGAAATATTGCTGTTCAGACATCCAAACCATATCACCTATTTTGAATGTATCCAGGACCCTTATATGCTAATATGAAGCCTACTACTTACTTACTTTTTTTTTTTTTTTTTTTTTTTTAAAACCTATTTTTTTTAAAAAAATTTTTTAATTA
>VUQI01018632.1:1911-21917 GCA_015106735.1 Paratilapia polleni | reverse complement strand
TATAATCATATCCATCTGTGTGTTGTATTTCATTAATGTAAATGTTATTTCCTTGTTTATTCACCTTTCAGACCACACTCTCACCCTGTCATGTGTACCGTTATTACTTGGATGTACCAACACAGGGCCACTAATAAATTATCAGACTGCATTTGACTGGCTGCTGTGTGTTCTAACCGACACGCCGGGAAGGCACCCTCCACAAGATCCACACTATACACCGTCCTTCTTACTAGCACTATTTAACAAAGCATAAAATAGTATTTTTGCACCATCAAGGTGATTCCCAAAGAGCTATTAACCAAAAACTTGGCATATCTTGGCATGGTGTGCAGTGTGTCCTTAAAAAAGAATTTGAGGAAACTGGACAAGTGGAAGACAAAAGAAGAAGTGGCAGGCCTAAAAAACTATAAACAGTATCTGAAAGTCATGTCCTTAAGAAATAGGAAAAAATTCAGAAAAGACCTGAAACAGGACCTGAGAGATGCATCTGGCCCTTCAGTTGATCCATCTACTGTTCACTGAAGCCTCATCAGAAATGGTGTCAGTGGCTGTCAAAAAGCCATTCTTAAGGAAGGGAAACAGGGAAAAAAGGCTGAGGTATGTCAAATTGCACAAGAACTGGACTGAAAATCAGTGACAATGGGTCTTAGGGAGTGATGAATCAAATATGAAATTTTTGGTTCAAGTCGTCATCGATATGTACAGAGGAGGTCAGGAGAGAGGTACAACAGTGAGTGTCTACACCCATCTGTAAAACACAGTGGAGGCTTTGTCATGGTTCGGGGTTGCATTTCAGCCAGTGGTGTTGGACATCTTGTCAAAATTGATGGAATTTTGAACACAGAAAAGTACCGTCAGATTTTGATCCACCATGCAAAACCATCTGAAAATTGTTTGATTGGCAGCGGCTTCATTTTTCAGCATGACAATGATCCCAAACACACTGCCAGTGCAGTAAAAGCATACCTGGATAGAAAAACACACAGTGGAATGCTATCAGTCATGGATTGGCCTCCCCAGAGCTCAGACCTCAACATTACTGAGGAAGTGTGAGGTCATCTTGACAGAGAACAGAACAAAAGGCAGCCAACACCCAAAGAAGCCTGGAGAACTATTCCCGAAGACTACTTAAAGAAATCACAAGAAAGCTAGCCTAATAGAGTTCAGGCTGTGTTGAAGAATAAAGGCGCTCATACCAAATATTGAGTTTCAAGTTCTTTAGAATTGTACAAACTTGTTTTTTATTTACTGCATTTCCATGTATGTTTGCACATGTTTCAATCAATTGCTGCACCTATTTCCCATTTCCCTAGCAAACTACAAAGAAATGAGTGGCTTAAGACTTGTGCATGTTACTGTACATTTGCAAAGAGTAACTCATTCCTTGAGTAAGTGAACTGGGATGAAATCTAACTTTCAGCTGCATAAGTTCCTCTTATAGAATGATTTTAATTTAATTCTTCTCTCTGATGCAGAAGCCTCCTTTCTCCCACATAACTTGCTGGAAACATCAGAGCTTATAGGTGACAGGAGTTTGAAGAATTCTCACTGTGAAATCAGAACTATTAGTTTGCTCTGGACATTGACTGCTTCCCTCCTACGTTTCCATTAAAAATTTATGAGTCACACTGACACGCTCATATTGTGCAGCCTGGACACAGCACTCTAACAGAGGCTGTGTGTGTTTGCATGTGAGGCTGGATGTCTGCCACACATTTGCTGATATGAGCCCTGCATAATAGGCCCTCTGTCATTTATCACTCTTTACTGTCACTACAGAGAAGATTAGACTTGGATGGGCATAAAGAATATGCAAAATGACCTTGTCTGAGCCAGAGACATGCATCAAAGTTTTGTTTTTTGTGTTTTTATTGTTCTCTAGAAGGACATAATACAATTCTGCTTGTGTAGCACAATATCACACATTTCCAACCCCTCTCTATAAGTTTGAAACTGCAATTTACATTAATTGTAGTCAGAAGTAAGTCTGCTGTAATGTGAGTCAGGAAAACCATGCTGTGAATGTGCACCATCCTCATTCAGTTTCTCTCCAAACACTGAAAACATTCTGATTTAATCTTAATAGCCAATTTACTTCATGCTAGCAGTGCATCTGTTTCAGCTCTCCCCGTGATGCTGCACGTGTCAGAGAGCCTGAAATAAAACAACTGCTGCTATCTGAGACTTCCCTGCCTAACACTGAACCCAAATCTGTGCAGGGACAAAATATTTCATTGAGCAGACAGACCGACTGGATTAGGATTCAAAGACAACAAAAAGGAGCACAGAAAGAAATGAGAAATGGCAGCTGAGCCTTGACAATTGTGACTCTCATACAAGACATCTGTCCTTCACAGCAGCCTCCTCATGATGAATTTCATTCAAAAGATGCTGGCACTGAACTGAGACAGATAATTAAAAAAAAAAAGTGTGTTTGCTGTACACGTTGATATAATACTGGGCGAAATGACACATGATGCAGCACAGATGCTGCTCCTGCAACAGGACGAGAAGCCTCTAAAGGGCCCATAAGAACCTTTTTTTCTTCTTTTGTGAAAACACAAAAGAGTGATAGAGGACAGATGGAGACACATGAAAGATCTGTCAGTGGTTACTGTGTCTGTCACTGAGTATCAAAAATTGGGCTCATTATATGTCATTATTTTCTCAATCAGGTTATTACATGAATAATCATTTAGTCTATAATGTAATAAAATGGTGAAAGGTCTCCACCTAGCTTCCCAATATCAAAGGCAGCATCTTTCAGTGTTTTGTTTTGTCTGAGCAAAACCTAAAGAGCTACAGTTTACAACCGTAGAAATGAAGGACGGCTGCAAATATTTTAGAAGCTATTTTGTGTTTTGTATTTTCACCTAAAATGCCTCAGAGTTGTATATTGGCTATCAGCATTGGTGATGATTAACTTTCTGTGATAGACTCAAAATGGATGTATAATTTCAGAATAGTTTTCACAGTTGTTGCAGATTTGTCAGCTGCACATCCATGATGTGAATCTCCCGTTCCACCACATCCCAAAGGTGCTCTATTGGATTGAGGTCTGGTGACTGTGGAGGCCATTTGAGTTCAGTGAACTCACTGTCATGTTCAAAAAACCAGTTTGAGATGATTTGAGATTTGTGACATGGTGCATTATCCTGCTGGAAGCAGCCATCAGAAAATGGGTACACTGTGGTCATAAAGGGATGGACATGATTAGTAACAATACTCAGGTAGGCTGTAGCATTTAAACAATGCTCAGCTGGTCCTAAGGGGACTAAAATGTGCCAAAAAATATCCCCCACACCATTACACTACCATCGCCAACAGCCTGAACCATTGATACAAGGCAAGATGGATCCATTCTTTCATGTTGTTTTGCACCAAATTCTGACCCTACCATCTGAATGTTGCAGCAGAAATCAAGACTCATCAGGCAGGGCAACATTATTCCAATCTTCTATTGTCCAATTTTGGTGAGCCCGTGTGAACTGTAGCACCTTTCTTCCCCATTCTGAAGCTCATTTTGCACTTCAGCAGGAGGTCTTGACCATGTCTACATGCCTAAATGCACGAGTTGCTGCCATACAATTGGCTGATTAGATATTTGTGTTAAGGAGCAGTTGAATAGATGTAACTAATGAAGTGGCCAGTGAGTGTAAGAGCAACTAAATTTCAGTGCAGTATTTGTTTCAAGGATGCCACTATGTAAGTCGGTTCTGTATGGCAGTAACTCCTGAGCAGAAGACAAGCTGTCCTAAGGGACAATAAAGTAAATCTTGATCCTGCTGCAGTTTAAACAGTTAACAGTTTACTGGATTTCCACCTTTTGCTTGTAAAAACAGTTTTTCCAGCATTTTTCCAGCTAAGTCTCTTTTTTTCATGTCAAATGATTGCAAGGGCAGTTCAGCAGTCTCAGTTTGTTTCTCCATTGTAGATTTTAAGCGTTGGATCATTGTCCAGTTGTAATAGTTGGTCTCTTTTTAGTTTCACTAAACTTCTTGAGTTACTGCATGACATTTGCATCCAGAGTTTGCTGATATTTGGTGTAACACATTCTTCCCTCTAACTGTGGAGTGTTTCCCCTCCCCTTCCAGTGGCTGCCACACAGACCAAAGCAGATTATTTTCATACTCATTTTCCTCCTGTTTGTGAGGACTTGTTTTCACCAAATTCTGCTCCTCTTCCCCCCAGACACACTGTTAGTGATTCCAAGGAGCTCAGTTTCAACTCCACTTACTAACTCAGATGTTACTTTGCATATGTGCATTGTGTGATGCTGTTGCAGGTAAGGTTTCAGTCTGAAGATTGTCCCTTGTAGATGATGTTTGTGCATCATAACTGTACAATGGAATGGTGCACCACAGTGTATCAGAAAAGCCTTCCTGCAGCTCCTTTATGGTCATAGTTTTCATGGTCTTTCTGATCCCCTTGTTTTCAGTTTCTCAGTAACATTTCAGACTGGGGAAATAGCAAGCTGAAAGCACTGTGATGACTTTTTATATCCTCTCCCTGCTTTATAGGGATCTGTTTTTCAGATCCTCAGTCAGTTAGGTCATGGTTATTGACTGTTACCACGAGCTTTGAACAATCAGCTCCCTCCTAATGACAATTCATGACCTGCTTTGCATGCCCTAATGAGACAATTAAAACCTAATGAGGAAAAAAGAAGCTCGGAGTGCTTTACAGGCAGAAGGGTGCACAAACTTTTGCACATGCCACAAATAGTTTTTAACTTTTTTCTATTTTTCAGTTCAATAACATGAAAACTAAAAGTGCAAGTGCAGTGCATTATTGAAGCAGGGGTTATTTTTTATGTATGCTTGCTGCAGGGCTTCTATGTACTTCTTTTTGCCTCAACAAAGTAGGGTGACCTGATGGCCAAGTGATTGGTATACATACCACATGGGGCATACACCCTGTACACTGGATCCCTGGTTCAATAATGGACCATTTGCTCCACTGCTCTATCTGTTTCCAGTCTTTCTTTCCACTCTCTAAAGGCAAAATGCCCAAAAGTAACCGTGTATGATCTGTATCTAAGCAGTTTGTTTCAATTTTTCATTGAAGCTCTGTGATGGTTGAACCATCTGAAATATTCAGATCCACATCTTTGTGTTTTAAACCATCTTATTTTAATCTTATTTATTTATATATAAAAATATCGATATAAAATATAGAAAAATAATTATAAAGTGCTTCACATAGAATTACAAATAAGAACACACAGCATTAAATGCAAATTTAAAGCTATAAAAGGGAACAATTAGGAATAACTAAAAAAAAAAAAGCGTTTGCCTACGTGTTTTTTCTATGGCTTCACGTTTCCACAACGGGTGGCTGTGGCTCTGGAGGTAGAGCGTATTGTCTACTAATCTGAAGTGGTTCCGGTTAGTAGACCAGTGGTTTGATCCCTGGCTCTCCCAGTCTTCATGCGGAAGTATCCTTGGGCAAGATACTGAACCCCAAGTTTCCCCCCGATGCATCCATTGAAGTGTGAATGTTAACTAAAAGTGCTTAAGTAGAGATATAAAAAAAAAAAAGCACTGTATGACTGTGTGTGATTGGGTGAATGGGGCATGTAGTATCAAACATTTTGGGTGCTCAAACTGAATAGAAAAGCGCTATATAAGTACCAGTCCATTTACAAAAAAAAAAAAACCCATTTGAGATACATTACTGATCAATTTGTAGACATGTTCCCAAACTTCAGTGTAGCTAATTTTATATCTTTTAGTTTTAATACGTCAAATTTAGCTTTCATTATTTTCTGATTAACTTAAGTGATAATGAAAATAAGTGTTAGTTGCGTCTCTGCTGTTGCTGCCTGTCTGCACACATGCTGATATTTATTGATGCCTCTGGGTTTTGTGAACAGATTGTTAATTTCCCATTAATGAGATATTCTTAGAAGGGACATTTGACAACTGGTGGAAGCATGGCAGCCAAACTACATGCTGTAGGAGTGCTGGTATGGGTATGTCATTTAACTTATGCAGTCTCTGTCTCTAAGAAAACATGTGCAGTCATGATTTGAGGCCAGCAGAGGACTCCCCTGAGCCTCTGCTGGAATCAGCTGGTGCTGTCTTCAATCTGAAAAGATCCTTTCCTCCCTTTTGCTGTTCGTTCTTTGCAGTACTCCTTCATAAGCATTGTTGGACAAGGTCATTGCAAACTGGCTTCATCTGTTGCACATAACATATGGTATTATAAGTACAAAAAAAGCAACAACAACAAAACAGCAGAACATATCCATGCACAGCACTTTTTTTATTTTTATTTTTAGCTCTGGCAAATGTAGAACATGTGATACATTTACTGTATTTTCATCATGAAACATGGAGGAGAAGCAAGACTTGAGGCCTGTGACGCAATGTGGCAGGATAGATAAATGGGCTCTCAAGCATAAGTGGCAATTACATGAGAGATCTATTTGTACCAAGCAATCAGTGGCTGAAGATCTGGAAACCGAGAACACATTTTTTTTTCTTCATTTCTGCAAATATCAGATTCAGTAGATGCTGTTAAGTGGAGCTCATCTCATCTAATCTGCATTTCACAATCCCGTAAAACAAGTTACATTTTAATTGCTTTTCCATAACATGTGATTTCCCCTAAAACAACAGAAAAGAAAGCCTTACCCTATAAACTGCTATCTGAATCACTATATATAAAACGGTGAAACACATTTCAAAGCCATCAAAGTCATGTATACTATGGTGGGATGTTGAAATGAGAGGCTGATGATGAGCATTTTAAGCTGTAAATTTGCATGCATAGGTACATAGATTACTGCTTGTGCAGCAGAAAAGAAGATGAGAAGACAGGCATCCAACTCACACTTAAACTAAGCCTAATTATGGAGGCTAATTTCTGCCTGGAAAAGAAAGACATAGACACAGACATTTCTTTTTAACTGACATAATTAGACATAGACACAGTTACCATTTTGACTTACATCTTGTCAATCCATACCCATCTTACAGAGCAAACACTTCGGTTTTCGCAAACATATCAGCAATCTGTCTGAATGTTGTTTAATTCATACAGACCTCCTGCTGCTTATATATATATGACATGACCTTATCAGTGGTATCTGTAATGATTGATCACACTGTCTCTGTGAGCTTTTTTTCACCCCAGTTTGTGGGGTTAATCAATAGAGCCAAGGTTTGATTTGTGTTGAATTTTAAAAAATCACTATAAACCATCATAGTTAATGTTTTAAGGTTAGTTCTAGTGAGTTATTTCTACTTTTCTTCAGAAGTTTTAAACATGAGTTGTTCTGACCTCCTTTACCTTGAAATGATGAACTGACTGAATGAACTGCTGAGAATTCAGGTGAGTTTTAAAAGAAACAAAACCCACTCACTTCCCAGCACACATTATTAGATAGTTAAAGGTTGAGTCTTTTTTTGTAGTTGGAAGAAAATATTCAAGATAAAAGCTTGTTTTTTTCCCAGTACATGTTAAATTCAGTATTGTCTCTTTACATAATGATGTACACAATACTCACCATGATGAAAGCTGGTATAAATTTAGTCCCCTGTAAACATTGGGAGAAGCCTCACATGCACGTGTTTATACTGACTTAAAATAGCTCCAACAGGAGCAGCAACAAGTTCTTCCTGATATATATTTATAGTCTTTAGTTTAGCTAAAAGTCAGGGAAGTTATACAGTCCTGTGAAAAACTAAGTACACCCCATCATTCATATATAGCTTATAGAACCCCCTTTAGTAGCAATAACTTGAAGTAATTGTTTTCTATATGACCTTATCAGTCTGTCACATCGTTGTGTAGGAATTTGGGCCCACTCTTCTTTACAGCATTGCTTCAGTTCATTGAGGTTTGCAGGGATTTGTTTATGCACAGCTCTCTTAAGGTCCCAACACAGCATTTCAATCAGGTTGAGGTCTGGACTTTGACTGGGCCATTGCAGCACCCTGATTCTTTTATTTTTCAGCCATTCTGTTGTAGATTAGCTGTCAGACGGATGGCCTCACATTTGACTCTAGAATACTTTGGCATACAGAGGAGTTCATGTTCAACTCAATGACTGTAAGATGCCCAGGTCCTGTGGCTGCAAAACAAGCCCAAATCATCACCCCTCCACCACTGTACTTGACAGTTGGTATGAGGTGTTTACGCTGATATGCTATTTGGTTTTTGCCAGACTTGGCACTGTGTGGTCAAACATCTACACTTTGGTCTCATTAGTCCAAAGGACATTGTTCAGAAATGTTGTGGTTTGTTCAGATGCAACTTTGCAAACCTAAACCGTGCTGCCATGTTCTTTTTAGAGAGAAGAGGCTTTCTTCTGGCAACACTTCCAAACAAGCCATACTTGTTTAGTCTTTTTCTAGTTGTACTGTCATGAACTTTAACATTTAACATGCTAACTGAGGCCTGTAGAGTCTGAGATGTAGCTCTTTGGGTTTTTTGCAGTTTCTCTGAGCATTGCACCATCTTGACCTTGGGGTGAATTTGCTGGGATGTCCACTCTTGGAAAGATGGTGGGATTGTGTTAACACACACCTGAATGCTCCAGACCAGCAAGCTGCCAAAACGTCTGTTTTATAGAGGTGGTCAAACATGCTGAAGATCAATTAATCAGCTGCATTTGATTAGCAGCACCTGGCTGCTACTTACCCTCTTAATTCCCATGGAAGCAGTAAGGTTGTACTTAGTCCTTTGGAAACTTTCTTTTTCACATGACTGTAGTGGGTATACCTCACCCACCAGATGACACAAGCTGTGTGGAAATCCGTCTGTTTAAGTTCAAACAATTAACAAAGAAGTTCAGTAAATAAATTAATTTAAATCAAATCAATAAGATTGAGGTTTAAACAAACAAACCATTTTAATAAAGCTGAAGGAGAGTAGCTAAGCGGTTGAAAATCTAAACTCAAAATGCTTCATTTAATCAAGTTAGAAGAATGGCAGAACATAAAATTTTAATGCAGCCTTTTTACTCATATTTTTTTATATTTAAATGTCATCTCAAATCATCTTTCAGTAGCACTAATGTCCAACATTTAATGTAGATCCCTAGTAAGTCAAAATTACGAGATGGTAACTGAATCTCATATTAATATGAAAGTCATTAAAAAAGCAGTTATGAATTAATAAGCAAGAATTATGAGTTGGTAAGAACTTTATTTGTTTTTGTAATGACTAACTTTTAATCTAGGCATTATAAGAGTTGTGATGGAGTAGATGTGACTACTGAGAAAGACAATTATTTAAAATGAAAGCAGCACTTTGTAAATTATTGATCTCTGCAGTGCCTGTCTGCCATTCTGTCTGTAGTGCATGAATGATGATTTGGGTTAAAAAATACATGTCAAATGAGTAGATAGGAACTGTAGCATTCATTACACAGTGTACTGTACTGTAAGCAGCCTCATACAGGCTCCTTTTATATAAGCTTATCAGATGCAGCAGGAGCCAGGGCTCCTCCAGGGCTCGTCCAGCCACGTGCACAGCTCAGTTCAAACCACTCTAAAACAATATAATGTGACAGCACCATTTAAGAGCGTGACAAAAGAGGAGCTGTGTTGCCATGTATTGCTCCCTCTGCTGGTCAGGGTTCCAGCAGATTTAAGAAAAAAAAAAAAGCTGAGCTCTTAAGCCAAATGCTGCTGCAATAGTGGCTGCTTACCTTTGCACTCTGGTGCATTGAATGTAAATGACTTTTTACTGTTGGCCCCATGCTGCTGTGACACTCAGCCTATAAATAAACTCCACAGTCCTCCCTGCTATTTTCTCACACACACGCATAAGGTATATACACACACACCACAGGGAAACAAAACCCCTGCTCCTGTGACTAATGAAATCTGCTGACAAGATATCTTAGCAGGTCAGCAGCTAGAGGACCCTCGATCATGTAAAAGGAGATAACAGGAGCTTAATTAGTGGCAGCGGACCAGGATCCAAACATCCTGAGAGGGATGTCAGCTTTTATCAGAGAGATTTGAGATCTTTTTTTTTTTTTTTTGGTGAGTGTTGTGGTTGCAGTGAGAGTGAAACAGTATGGAGTTTGTCATAATGAGATGGAGCCAGACGGTGATCAGAGACACATAAGGTCAGAACCGGGGGGGCGAGAGGCTGACAGCTGAATCTCACATTCTTCACCGCAGTCATACAGACTGCCACATCCCACCATCTGTACCTCCCTGTACTGTCAACACACACACATGTACGCACACACATATACACACACACTAACCTACCTACAGCAAAGAGAAAAAAAGACCAAGTGTCACCTTAAATCCTGCTTAATCCTAAAACTCAAAATGGGAAAAAGACACTGAGTAGAAAGAAAAAAAAAAACAGCTGGATTGTGTGTTAAGTGCTACAAGGGTTTAACATATATATATTTTGACATTTGGAGGAATATATTTGTTATGAAACATGTGACTTCCATGTGAAGTTTCTGCTTTGCTGAAGATATCAAATCTGGCTGTAAAAACCATTGATGCATTGCAACACTTGATGCAAGCATGTAATGTTTCCATGACGTTCTCCACATAGTTTTCCAGTTGTTTGTCGTGTGATTAACGCTCTCTGTGTGTTTAATAGCAGAAATAGCACCACTGATATTTTATCTTGATGGTCAAGGGTGTATATGCACATTCATTCAAATTTTCTTTGGCAGATTTCCTGGAAAGTTAGTTGTAATTGCAGCATGTTCAAATTGAAACCTGACCAGTGTCAAACCTTTTAAGTGGATTTTACTGAATGAACTGTATGACCTTCTGTGCACAATAGGGAGAACACTAGACTCTCTTCTACAGCATCTGCTCCTTTAATTGAAATGTTTCAAAGCTGCTGAGTTTACCAGCAGGCCTGTACAAATGACTAAGGCCTTGGTTGAATGTGTAATGATGACCCTGTCTAATGCGCTGACTAAAACTGGAAAACAAACTGATTCATAAAAACGCTTCAAGTTTAAGAGAAGATACAAAAACAAGTATGAGAGGTGAGTTTTTGGAAATACTCCATTACTGTATTTGCATGCTCAAAAAGGAGAAAAAAAACCACACATCAGTGATACAACTCTGACTACATCCAAGTAGAACTCTATTAACGGGGTTGACATCATTTACTAATGACTTCTCTGAGGTTTACCACTGAAAATGAAGCCCTCTATTTTCACCTGACACCTCCAAGATTCTAGCCACTCTCTTGTTGAGATCCCTCTATGTTATGCCTGCTTTGGCATTGTGGCCCTTAATAAGGTCCACACTTCCAGTGATGCAGAGATTGAAGCCATAATGGGGCCCCTCTTTGTGTCCTGCCTTGCAACAGACATCTGGACCCCTCTTCTGTTGCACAATTTCCAGTCCTATTCAAAGGAACAAAGGAAAGCAGGCGTCTGACCATCCAAAAGTCACTCTCAATCATGTTGGGCTCTCACAACCTGACATGAGCACAATGAGGTGGAGGAAGATGAAGCAGCAGCACAGAGGAACCAGTCTGGTCTTTTTTGGAGGAGAAGTAAGCGAAATAGAGCTTATACCCCCAAGGGAGCTGTTTGTGTCCACAGCTCCCTGAGAGGAAGACCCGGCCAAACTCCAGAGGCTACAGCAGGGCCAGATTGTGGAGGAGTGGGTGTGAAACAACAGCTGCTGAATAAATCGCCACAGAATCAGAGAGTGAATGATAAACAGCAGGACTGAGACGATGTAAAGTGGAGAGGACGCAGGACACGTTGGCACACACAGTTGACGCTCTCTATCATCGTTATCAGCTGCTGCAGCAGCAGCGGTGACAATGATGATGATGATGATGAAAGTGAGAAAGTGATTATGGTTGTGTTGAGGTGTTGAAGTGATTATGAATAAACAATGGCAGTTGTCAGAAATTCAGATTGTCAGTTCTGTTTTTGAAGCACAAGTCATTAGGTGCTTTATTGTGAAAGGGAAAAACTTACAAGCAAGCATTCTGAACATCCATAGAAATTTACACTCATTCATGTGAGGTGTTAAGAAAAAGGAAGTGCGTTTATATACCTGACAACAAGGGGAATGAGTACAAAGTGAATACGACCATTAGTGGCTGGAAATTACTGAAGAGAGATGTGAGTATAAAAGATGATCTTAGAAATGAAAAAAATGCATTTAAGGTTTAATCCTTATTTACCTCACTGACACTGTTTTGGTGTCTCTATCATAGTATCATCAAAAGCAACAAAAGTTAGGGAAAACAGAGCCATTTATTCATATAAATGTAGCTTTGATCGAGGTTGGGGAAACTTAAAATAGCACCGTGCAGAGCATGGAGTAAAAAATCAGTGTTCTTGAGCAAGACTCTGAATCCCAAAATGCTTTTACATCCATGTCTGTCCAGACTCATAAAACATCTGTAGTGATGACTTTTAAATAATTTATTAGGTTAACACCAAATAATTCAGTATTTGACCAAATGTGAAAAACAGTCGCCAGGATATGTCCTTTAAGTGAAGCTAATGTAGGGTAGCACAATGCAGTGCAGTGGTTAGTGCTGTAGGTTTCAGTGGTTGTCTGTCTCCCTGTGATAGACTGGCATCTGTTACTGGTTGTACCCCCAAATGGAAGCTGATGTAAAACAAAAATCTAGGGCTCATTTATTGAAAAACTAGTCCATTCTATGTTGGACTATTGTGCTAAAAGCTTCTTGAAAAGCCTTCTGCTGATTTAAAACACTGCAGTGAGAGTACTAATGGGAACTAGAAAGAGAGATCATATTTCTCCCGTATTAGCTTCTCTTCATTGGCTACCTGTTAAACCCAGAATTGATTTAAAGTCCTCCTCCTCGCACACACAATCCTAAATGATCAGGCCCCATCATAGCTTAAAGATCCCATAGTATCTTATGATCCCAATAGAGTTTCCAAAAGTAGAACGGGACATACAGCATTCATCCAGCAGGCTCGTCTACTGTGGAAGCAGCTGTCAGTTTGGGTTCAGGAGACAGACACCCTGTCTACTACTAAAATGATGCTTCAAACTTTCTGATAAAGCTTATAGTTAGAGCTGGATCAGGTGACTTTGAAACATCCCTTAGTTATTCTGATGTAGACTCAGGCTGCATAAGGACTTCCCATGATGCACTTAGTATTTTCCTCCACTGATGAATTTACATGCCACAACTTCACGTCATTAACTGCTGCAGTTCTTGCTTTGTTCTGTTTGTTGTTTGTCATCTCTCTGTCTTCTTCTTTTCTGTCAGCTTTTTCCACTTAACCCTGAACTGTTCCTGCACAGGCTGCCCCTCTTTGGGCCTGGTTTTGCTGGAGGTCACTTCCTGTGAAAAAAGGAGTTCTTCCTTCCCACTGTCGTGAAGTGCAATTGTTGGGGTTCCTCCTGTAATATTGGATTACATTTATCTTGCAATATAAAGTGCTTTGAGATTACTGTTGTTGTGAAGTGAAACTAAATAAATAAGATTGAGCTGAATTTAATCTCTCCTGTTGTTACCAAGTTATGGCATTGAGTAAATGGCTAGAAAACTGTCATCACTTCAGCTTTTTGTCCTATGAAATATTTGTCTGTAAATTTGTGTAGCTACATATGAATTATTGAGCTGTGGCCAAAATGTATTTTGTCATGTTAAAAGGAATTTTTGACCTGTGACCACCAAAATTAAAGTAGTTTAGCCTTAAAGTCCAAGTGGACGTTTGTAGCAAATTTGAAGAAATTTTATCAAGGCATTAAAGAGATGACATGTTCCTGGATGGTTTGAGAAGTCAAAAACACAATGCAATTCTGGGCTAGCTATACTGGCTCTGGGGCATAAAAATTCCCATATTTTCTATGTAACTTACTCTCATGATTGCCTCCATTTAGATTTTAGACTTTCAAATCTAAAAATTAAAATTCAAAGCCTTAAATCTGACCTGAATTGTTGTTTTAACTCCAGAATTTACCCTCTAACTCAGTGGTTCTGAAATTAAAATACTGCCCTACCCTAAATCCCAAGGGCAGTTCATGTAATATTAGACATAAAACCACTTTTAAGGTCTTCATGTTAGGTCTCAAACCTAACCCTTCACTCCAAATACAAGTGTCATTTCTAATGTAAGTGACTTACTTATTGACCCTCGTACTACCACAGTTTATAATAAGACCAGCAGCCGTGCCCCTTTTGTAGGTTTCCTCCTGCCGTCTTGTGAGGACACTTTCAGAGCGCAGAAGTCGTGTCTGTCTCTTTAAAACATAGACTCCTGGAGGTTGGCGAGGACTGTTGCGGATCTGGGAGTGCGCAGCTCAGCTCGGCATGTGCAGCTCTTCATATTCGCTCAAACTGACGCTGCAACCTGCAAGTGGCCGATTCAGAGCAGAGGAAGAGGAGAAGAGAGGAATTGTTTTATTTATGACCGGGCTAAATATAGTTAAACCTCCTTTTTTTGTTTTCGGCAGCAGCAAAGGGGCATCTTAGAAAGAAGTCGGTGCGTGTGTGTGTGTGTGTGTGTGTGTGTGTGTGTGAGAGAGAGAGACCATGCGGGCACCAAGAAGTGATGCTGCTGAGTTTTGTTATTAGGTTTCTCCGGGGCGGTGCTGCTGCTGCTGCTGATCCTGCTGCTGTCATGGGTTTTTGGGAGTGATATCAAAGTTTTTTTCCGGCTTTTTAAGGGTTTGAAATATTCCAGCTGAGACTCAGCTTTCAAACCCATCAGTTTGCCTGTTTTTTGGTAAAATCCAGACTTGTTTTTATGACTGGAGTTTTGGTTTAACTGATCATTTGACGCTGAGTGGTCCCTCAGAGGTTGCAGACTCCGGCGGATTTGGCACCGGGAGAGTGAGGAGATGAACATTGCAGATTTACTACTTGTGACTGTCTCCTTCATCACCGTCTCTTCAGGTAAAATAATAATATAAATTCTACAAAAGTCTCCTATAAAAGCGCTTCTAATTGGCTCTTTCTCTCTCTCTCACACACACACGCGCACAGCCCATATGGCGTGACTGCCTGGTAGTTGTGTTTGGCTTGTCTTATCATGTTTTCCGTCCTTCCAGATGGATGTAGATGTTGTGTTTAGCTACATTTCAAACACCCTGACAGCTGTGGGAACTGAATCCTCCCCAACAACAAATGGGTTTTAAACGGGAAATGTCACATGTGCATTAATTTCTAATTCTTTTTTTTAAATACCACCGATGAATGCCAGCAAGGTTCTCATGTTCTTAGTGCCCCCCTTGATCTCTGAAGTGGCCACACAGTGAAGCCATTAGACAGCATGAGAGGTCAAAAGAGGCTCCACTCAAGCAAAAGTGAAACCATTAAACTCTCACTTTTAGTCCAGCTGTGAGCAGAGAAATTCTGAGGAATAGTGCCATACCCTGACAAGCCACCACCCTCCAGACATGCTTATAGAGACGCACACATATGATTAAAAATGCTTTTAAAAGATCATTTTTGATTACCTTTGACAAAAGGATTATGTTTTAACCATTGCTTTAATAAGAGCTTAAATTTCCAAGCCATAATCCAAACCACAAATAAAAGCAGGACTCAGAAAAACAAATCATGAGAGTGCAGATGTTTTTTTGTTTTTTTTTTCATTCTCAATTGGGGCTCAGTTCTGTGCTCAATTTTTAAATGTTAAGGAAATTAAATTTGACTCAGTGGACATGAAAGGAACGAAATCTTCCCTCTCATGATTAAAAACTGTATTTAAATTTTACACCAAAGCTTCATTAATACTGGATTTGCAAAGCCAGTACAGATATTGATATTTGAGAGTTTTAAAAAGATAAAAAAAAAGCTACACTGACAAATATGAAATAATTTAAACTGGCTCCTACAGGGTGTCTTAAAGGGACCTTGTTGGGTTTTTGGCCACTAGTAGTATATAGAGCATTTTGTCACATGATTTACTTGCTTGGTGGTTTGACTGAGAGCTTGTGACATGGATGAATTAAGGAGAATTTAATACTGGACTCTAAGATGGTGATCCTTTGCCCCTCTCCCTTTGCTAAAGTAACACTGTTAAGTCTGGATAATGCTAGTATATTATGTATTGAGTGTAATGTTTTCACAACTTTGTTTTGTAACATTGGACCATGATTTTGCATTTTTACATTAGTATTGCTTAATTTCAAACATTAAGGCCTCAGTCACACAGACTGAGAGACCAGTTGGTGACCCCTAGCAACCTCTGCTCACTATTGAAAAATCTGTATTCACCAACTGGTTGGCGAGTGGTTGCTGGAGGTTCCTGGCTGTTGCTAGGTAAAGAGGGTGCTGCACCAAAAACCTCCTTGTGGGTCGCTAGCGGATTGCCACAATAGTTTGGGTGGAAGATGCAGACTCGTCTGCAAACACTGGCGAACTACTCGCTGAGCGGTAGTGAAACTGGAAAAAATCCAACGCAAATGGAAATCGAGAATGTTCACCTTCAGAGTAAAAGTTGTGCCTTACCATTGCAACCCACTCATTTCAAAAGGTGCAGCTTTTAGTTTGAAGGCAAATGTTTCTGGTTTGTGTTGCACTTTTTTAAGTTTCACTACCATTCAGTGAGCAGTTGGTGACTGTTTGCAGACAAGTCGTGGTTTGCATACAAACTGAAGGTGACTATGGCAATCTGCTAGTAACCAAAGCAATCACAACGAGGTTTTTGGTGCAGCACCGTATACCTCTTTGCGACCAGTTTTACAAAGCAACTGCCAGCAGCCTCCAGCACACACTCACCAACCAGTTGGAGAATACACATTTTTCCCTAGTGAGCGGTGTGAGGCCTGTGCGATGGGGGCTAAGCAGGTGTAACATACTAATATGCTGGTTTGACCAAATTTTGTTTATAGGAAAGCCACACAGATCGCCTTTAAATTTGCTTTCATTTGGTGGCATTCGATGTCTTTGTTTCAGTTTTGATCAACTCTGGGGCTAATAAAAGTTTTCTTTAGCTGCGTAACTACGCTTGATTGTTCATTGCTAACCTTATCTGTTTGCATATTTGTGCTGGCAAGTTACAGTGCCCTGGGAGTAAACATTCAAGTTTTGGGCCATAAAACCAAAACAATGATCTTAAAGATGCAATAAAGATATGCAGAAGTCGCCACAGTTTGTCATAGAAGTAGTCAGTTTGAATTCTGAGTCCTTTGTGTTGTTTCTACTGTTTCTAAATTAACTCAAACATATCTTTGGCATTTCTGTGCTGTTATTCCTCGTCACGTACTGGCCAAAATATATAGTAATACCTATTTTTGTGAAATAATGTAGCAGACAGTTTATAAGTGTAGCTCTGTTTTACATCTTTTCAGTGATAGAATTTGACTATAAATCCCGAGCTCTTTGGCGCCAGTAACTTTGCTTGCCACCCGGACTCTTTTATTATTATAAACTGACATCACCTCTCAACATTAAAGGTACTTTTCCACACGCACACCATCTGCCCACGTCCACTAATCTGGAGTGGGTATTTCCTCTCACTCCCACCTCTGTGAAACAACGTGTTCCCATATGTATTTTCATAAAAGTACTCTTGAAGAGGATTCAAACAGGCTTCAGGACTTCTGCTTGAACTGTGCTGAGACAAATGCACCGCTGGTAGATGTAGTCTAGTTGTTTTTCTCAAGCCTCTGTGTGATTGTGAACAACAATGGCCTCCCTCACAAACTGCATGTAATTCAACACAGCAGCTCAGGTCTTGCACAGACACACAAACCGAACCTCAATTAATAGACTTCAATACATCTCATTGAAATTTCTGTTATCTTGAGCTGTATTCAGACTCAGCTGTTGTGGTGCTCGCTGTGGAACTAATCGATGCTAAACAATCCTTAGCTGATGATTTGTGTATGCTCTGTCCCTGCGGTCATTACTTAGTGACAAATGTGGCTCAAGGCTGACTAAAGCTTCCTACAGTGCTGGATAAAAAAGGAGCACAGATGATGAAACCACTGCAGAAGGGAGGTAGTTGTCTAATGTGCCACTGCCTTGAGTCATGTTGCCGGATGCTGATGATGTCCCACTTCTGGTACAGTGGCTGATGACATCATTTAGAGTTTAGATGATGGACGAGGAGGACAGTTGCTAAACAAAGGCTCCAGTTTCCAGACTGATGCCAGAAGAAAATCAAACCAGACTCCTCTGCTTTGAAATTTAGTTTGCTGTGACACGTTATCACCCTCCCGCAGAGATTACTTGGCAATGTCACAAGAACTCCTTGAATGTTTTTCGGCCTTTTTAAGTATGTAAATGAATTGAAATTAAAAAAGACGTGAGTGAATCTCAGCAGACAGCTACCAGCCCAGCAGACAAGCTGCCAGCCTTCTGCTACTGTCTCACTTTAACTTGCATGTAAAGTTCGCCTCTGAGCTTTCTGCAGGTTGTTGTTGTTGTTGGTGGTGGTGTTTTGTTTTTTTTCACCAGATATAAAGCTGTGAGCTGAGACAGGTCCAGGTGCTTGTATGTTTTTTTTACTCCAAGCCTGGCTATTGATAAAAGGCTCAGAGATCTGAAGCAAAACAGGACGTCCCCTCTGCGTCTCTGTTGTTTTCACACATTAGCGTGACTGCAGTACACTTCTGCCCCTGGGGAGGATGCAGGGTTAATATTTGTAAATACTAATTAATGAAAGCAGCCCCCACCCTTATGTAATGCCACAGCTAGGAGCCAAGAAATGCCGAATATAGCCTGAATCACCAGTTTGCAAAATGCGATCTTGATCTTCCTCTCAGCTTCTACCCTTCTTACTCTGTGTGTTAGATGAGGCAGAAATGTAGGAGATGCCATGAGCAAACATGTGGGTGTGTGTCAGAGAGAGAATTAGGACCAATGCAATAGCTTGTCTATCAGAACTGCGTGTGGCATTAATGAGTTTTCATTAAACTGTGGTTGCATGCTTTCTCTGGATTTCTTTTTTTATTTTCTTTGTGGATAAAAGGGAAAATTCCCACACATCAGATACAATTATTACAATTACTCCATCTAATCATCATGGATGATTCATCACGGATAATCAGTTCATAACGAGTTAAGTCTGTATCAGCACTAAATCTGCTTTAATTTTTTTAATACCACTGAAAAGAAAACAAAGAATCCTGCATGTATTTATGCCATGTATTGTGGATACACACACCGACATATATACATTCACTGGCCACTTTAATAGGCACACATGTTCATCTGCTCATGAACGCTAATATCTAATCAGCTAATCACACGGCAGCAACTCACACATTTAGACATGTAGCGATGTTCAAGACGACCTGCTGAAGTTCAAACCGAGTATCAGAATGGGGAAGAAAGGTGATTTAAGTGACTTTGAACGTGGCGTGGTTGTTGGTGTCCCGCACAACCATCTCTAGGGTTTACGGAGAATGGTCTGAAAAAGAGAAAATGTCCAGTGAGCAGCAGTTCTCTGGGTGAGGATGCCTTGTTGATGCCAGAGAACAGCCAGACTGGTTCGTGCTGATAGGAAGGCAACAGTAACTCAAATAACAATCAAGGTATGCAGAAGAGGATCTCTGAACATACAACACGTGAAACCTTGAAATAGATGGGCTACAGCATCAGAAGACCACAGTGAATGCCACTCCTGTCAGCTAAGAACAGGAAACTGAGGCTACAATTTTGCTTCTATTGTCCAGCAAACTGGAGAATAGAAGATTGGAAAAATCAGTCTGTTGTGAAATTCGGATGATAGGGTCAGAATGTGTAAACAACATGAAAGCATGGATCCATCATGCTTGTATCAATGGTTCAGGCTGCTGGTGGTGTAATGGTGTGGGGGATATTTTCTTGGCACACTTTGGGCCCCTTAGTACCAACTGAGTATCACTTAAACACCACCTACCTGTGTATTGTTATTGACCATGTCCATCCCATGACCACAGTGTAACATCTTCTGGTGGCTGCTTCCAGCAGGATAACGCACTATGTCACAAAGCTCAAATCATCTCAAACTGATTTCTTGAACATGACAATGAGTTCACTGTACTCAAATGGCCTCCACAGTCACCAGATCTCAATCCAGTAGACCACCTTTGGGATCTGGTGGAACAGAGGATTTG